>OZ024741.1:212159053-212214053 GCA_964016885.1 Eledone cirrhosa | reverse complement strand
CTCGCTTTGTCTCACCTTCTGTCATTCTCACACTCTCTCTCTCCCTCTCTCTATCTTCCTCTCTCTCTCTTATATATGTATATATATATATATATATATATATATATATAAGAGAGAGAGAAATGAATATACTTATCCTTAATACATATATGTATAGATATGCACACACACACAAATATGTATATATATATATATATATATATATATATATTTATAAACATGTGTGAATATATATATATTTGTATACATATATATGTAAGTATATGCATACTTGTATGTATATGTCTGTCTGTATACTCAGAGACATATATATATATATATATATATATATATATATATATATATATATATATATATATATATATATATATACATACACACACAACTTCATACCCACTTATGTATTCATCTATGTGATTCTATACATGTATGTATATACTGATACACTACATTACACAACATTCACTTTAATATATATTTACCTCTCATTCTTTATTGATACTTTCTACTCATATAGTTTTATTTTGTCGGAGTTAATTTTAGTTTTATCTCTCATTTTTTTCTTCATTTCTACCTGCGTTGTCATAGAAACTAATAAATTGAATACTAAGACAACACAAATTGATATAGTTTGGTGATAGACAGATAAATATATTGATGGGTAGATAGAGAGAAAGATAGAAAGATAGTTAGACAGAAAGATAGGTAGGTAGATACTACATATATATATATATATATATATATATATATAGGAACGAGTAGGACCCCGACGGCTGAGCTCAGGCCGTTTCGACGGCTAATTCTGGACGTCCAGAATTAGCCGTCGAAACGGCTTGAGCTCAGCCGTCGGGGTCCTACTCGTTCCTATTACCCACTCTACTACCCTAAGTATTGAGTACTCTTGTGCGTTATGGTCCACCTGGTTCCTTACCACATTTCCTTCGTTATATATATATATATATATATATATAGGAAGAAGTATGACCCCGACGGCAGAGCTCAAGCCGTTTCGACGGCTGGAGCTCTGCCGTCGGGGTCATATTTCTACCTATTACCCGCTCTACTACCCTAAGTATTGAGTACTCTGGTGCCTTATGGTCCATCTGGTTCCTTACCACATTTCCTTCGTTATATATATATATACATATATATTTATATATCGATTTTTGGTTAGATAGATTCATGGTTGGATAGATAGATAGAAAGATGGATTGACATATAGATAGGTAGGTTGATAGATAGATATATAAGTGGATAGACAGATAAATAGGGAGATGGATAGTTGTGTAAATAAATGGGTAGGTAAATAGATATAAAGATGGATAGACAGACAGACTAAGATAGATATGTTTATTTATTAGCCACAGGGGCACAAAAGAAGGGGACAAATACAAAGGGGGAAGTTTACATACAATAAAAACGTGTAAAATATTATCACAAATGCAATTTAAAAATTAATCGATTTTCCCCAATAGGGGGAGACATTACATATGGGTAACACATACCCCCGAAAAAATGTGCAACCCTCATCTCCAGGAGTACGAAGAGTTTGTACCCCTTTCCTCTCTTCCTCTTTTTCCTCAGCCTACAGGCTGATATAGAGAGAAGGCCCAGTCACTCGGGCCATTCTTGCCACTTTCACCCACCTTTCATAAAACTTGCTGGGGTACAGCACCTCTCTCTCCATCCTCATTATTCTTCCATAGATAACTTTATTTTTATTTGCCACCAGGGCATCAAAAAGTGGGACAAGTACAAGGGGAGAGTTTACATAAAAAGGCGTCCTCAATAAGGAGGAGGCAATAACAAGATATAAAAATAAAATATAACAAAAATAAATTTAATAACAAAATCCTCAATAGGGAGGAGGCGCCTTGGGGGGTCGCACACACCCCCGAAAAAAAGTGTGCAACCCTATTCTCCTCAGGAGCACAGAGAGGGGGTGCTCTCTTGATCTTTCATCTTCCTCACCTATAGTCTGATGTCGAGGGAAGGCCCATTGACACGGGCCATTCTCGCCACTTTCCCCCATCTTTCATAAAAACGGCTGGGGTGCAGCACCTCTCTCTCCATCCTGAGCCTTCTTCCGAAATGATATCGGAAGAAACGGACCAGTTGTTGGCCAGAGAGAAAGGTGTCTGACCTCAGTCCTCTCAGACGCGTCCACCATACAAGGTAGGTAGATAGATATAAAGATGGATAGTCAGACACATAGACTGATAGATTGGTAGATATATAGACATACAGTTAGACTGATAGAGTTGTGTAGATAAATAGGGTAGATAGATAGGTAAATAGTCACAGAGTGAGAGATAGACAGGTAAAGCAAGACAAAGAGGGTGCGCGATAAAGATTGTCAGATATTCACACACACGCACACATATGCATACACCTATATACATACAGACACACACACACACACATCCATACACACACATACACACATACACATATATATATATCTATATATATAAAGCTGTGGTTGTCTGTCTGTCTATCGATTTTTGGCACACATCTCCTCTTAGAATCTCTGACGGAATTGCACCGAAATTGCTATACTTGTACATTGAGCCCTAGCGAAGACATCGGAAAAAAAATATTTCAAGTTGACCCACCCTATGTGACGAAATCGAATCTAATGTATCGATTTTTGAGCGTAAGTGACGAGTTATTTCCCTTTGTTCTGTTTACAGTGAGCGTCTTACGTTCTGTTTACATTTTCTGCGTGCAAAAATTAAAAAAATTACGCTGGCTTTCTCAGCGTTTAAAATGACATTAACACAATACACGAACAGTTGTCGAGCCAGCAAAATTTTGACCTGCAAAATTCATCACTTCCAACACTAAGCTTCCGTTTTGCTTCATTTCCATTTAAAAGCCTTTTAAAACAATATTTTTACTTGAAAACAAGTCTATTTAAAGACTACGTAAAACAAGCAAATATTTCGTAAAAAAAAGCAAAAATTATATAAGTTTATTTAAAATATATGTATCTGTAAATTTCGTTAGGCGTGCAGACAGACAGTCGTGCAGACAGACTTTAAGCCAAAAAAGAAACTTAACATTGTAACTTTAACACAGCTACTGAGCGACCCCGAGCAACACCGGGCTTTACTGCTAGTGTATGATATATAAATAGACGGTAGAGAGAGAGGGGGAGAGAGGGAGAGAGGGAGACAGATAAATAGACTGTATGTATATATATAGAGAGATAAATAGATGGTATATAGATATAGAGAGAGAGATAAATAGATGGTATAGTGGGAGAGAGAGATATATACGGTATATGAGAGAGATAAATAGATGGTACAGAGATAGAGAGAGGGAGAGAGACAGATAAATAGACTGTATGTATATATAGAGAGAGAGGTAAATAGATGGTATATATATATAGAGAGAGAGATAAATAGATGGTATAGTGAGAGAGAGCGAGAGAGAGAGAAATATGCGGTATAGTGATAGAGAGAGAGAGAGAGAGAGAGAGAGAGATAAATAGATGCTAGAGAGAGAGAGAGATAAATAGATGGCAGAGAGATAGAGAGAGGGCGAGAGAGAGGGAGAGAGAGACGGTATAGAGAGTTAGTCTTGTACATAGATAGGCAGATAGACAGTAAGAAATGTGGATAGATAGGCAGATAACTGTATTGGTAAACTATGAAAGATATATATATATATATATATGTGAATATATATATATATATATATATATATATATATATATATATATATATATATATATATATATATATATATATATATATATATATATATATATATATATATATATTTATCTCTATGACCATGTATAATCATGTATGTGTAAAACGCGTGTAAATGTGTCTGTGTGCGTGTGCGCATTACAGGTGAATGATCCTGCCCTACACTTCCTATGTGTGTATGTGTGTGTCTTTATCTTTGTATATGTATGTGTGTATATCTGAATAGTTATGTATTTATGTGAATTTGTATATTTATGTTTATGTGTAGATATGTGTATCTGTAAATTGTTTGTATCTGTGTGTGGATGTGGTGATGTGTGTAGGCGTGTGTTGTACTCCTATGTAAATGTGTGTATCTGTATGTTTATATGTTTCAGTGTGGTTGTGCGTTCGTTGACATACACTTATTTGTGAATGGGGTGTGTCTTATGCCCAGGTTTATCTGTGTGTGTGCTTGTGTAAGTGTGTGTGTGCAAATGAATGCCTGTGTAAAAACGTGTGTCACTGTTTATGGAAATATGACTGTGTTTGTGTGTGTGTGTATCTATGTGTCAGCGTGTGTCTGTGTGTGTATATTCGTGTGAATGTAGGTGTCTGTGTGTTTGTGTGTGTGTGTGTGTGTATCTATGTGTCAGCGTGTTTCTGTGTGTGTATCTTCGTGTGAATGTAGGTGTTTGTGTGTGTGTGTGTGTGTATCTATGTGCCAGTGTGTTTGTGTGTGTGTATCTTCGTTTGTATGTAGGTGTCAGTGTGTTTGTGTGTGTATCTATGTGTCAGTGTGTTTGTGTGTGTGTATCTTCGTGTGAATATAGGTGTCAGTGTGTTTGTGTGTGTGTGTATCTATGTGTCAGTGTGTTTGTGTGTGTGTATATTCGTGTGAATGTAGGTGTCAGTGTGTTTGTGTGTGTGTGTGTATCTTCGTGTGAATGTAGGTGTCAGTGTATTTGTGTGTGTGTGTGTATATTCGTGTGAATGTAAGTGTCAGTGTGTTTGTGTGTGTGTATCTTCGTGTGAATGTAGGTGTCAGTGTGTTTGTGTTAGTGTCTGTGTCTGTGTATTCGTGTAAGTGACTGTATATTTAACTTTGTGTGAGTGTGTTTGCAAATATGAGTGTGTGTCTGTGTGAATGTGTGTTTAACTGTGAGTGTATATGTCTGTGTGTGCGTCAGTCTTTGAGTGTGCGTGTGTAACTATTGTTGTACGGTTGTGTGTGTATGTGTCTGCGTCTGTGTGTATCTAAATCCGTGTGTGTGTTTGCGTAAGTGTGCCGGGTATATGTATGTGCATATATGTGTCTTTGTGTGTGTGTATGTGTAATGTAGGTATGCATTAGTTGAATTCTCCTTTAACTAGAGAGGAGGGGATAGAGTATCATGTGTTTAATACAGAGGTATTTAAGACGGAGGTGTTTAAGACGGAGGTGTTTAAGACGGAGGTGTTTAAGACGGAGGTATTTAAGACGGAGGTGTTTAAGACGGAGGTGTTTAAGACGGAGGTATTTAAGACGGAGGTGTTTAAGACGGAGGTGTTTAAGACGGAGGTGTTTAAGGTGGAGGTGTTTAAGACGGAGGAGTTTAAGACGGAGGTGCTTAAGGCGGAGGAGTTTAAGATGGAGGTGTTTAAGACAGGGGTATTTAAGACGGGGGTAGAATAAGATTCATTTAAGACGGAGGTGTACTATGACCTAGGTATTTAAGACGGAGGTAGAATAAGACTCATTTAAGACGGGAGTATTTATGACGGAGGTGTAATAAGACTCAGATATGTGAAACAGAGGTAGAATAAGATTTATTTAAGACGGGGGCATTTAAGGAAGAGGTAGAATAAGACCCAGGTATTTCAGGCGGAGGTATAATTATCATGTATTTAAGACGGAGGTATAATAATTCTCATGTATTTAAGACGAAGGTAGAATAAGTCACAGGTATTTAAGACAGGGGTAGAATAAAACTCACGTATTTAAGACAGATGTAGAACAAAACTCACGTATTTAAGACGGGGTAGAATAAAATTCACGTATTTAAGACGGAGGTAAAATGAGAGTCAGATATTTAAGACAGATATAGAATAAATGTCGTATTAAAGACGGAGGTAGAATAAGTCACAACCATGTAAAACAGAGGTGAGATTAGTCCCAGGTATTTAAGACGGGCCAGAATAAGACTCAGGTCAGATAGATGGGGTTAGAATGAGTGAAGTATTTAAGATGAAGGTAGAATAAATCACAACCATATAAGACAGAGGTAGAATTAGTATCAAGTATTTATGACGGGGTAGAATAAAAGTCAGGTATTTAAGCCAGTGAATAAATAAGACTCGGGTATTTCAAGTACCCAAGACAGAGATAGAGTAAGGCTTGGGTATTTAAAGTAGAGGTAGGGTAAGGGTCAGGTAATAAGACACAGGCATTTTAAATGGAGGTCGAATAAAAGCCATGTATTTAAGACAGAGGTAGAATAAGACTCAGGTATTTAAGACGGATATAGAGTAATATTCAGGTATTCATGAAGGAGGTGGAATGAGGTAAATTGATATTTAAGAATGGATTTTGGCTGAGGTACACAGGTATGTCAGACGGAGATGGAATGATATAAAACAAAGGTATTTCTGACGGAGTTAAAATATGATACTCATTTATTTATGATGGAGGTAGATTAAGACTCAGGTATTTATGACGAAAGCATAATAAGACTGTAGTATTTTAGAGAGAAGTAGATTGTGATATTCAATTATTTAAGACGGAGATATAATAAGACATAAGTATTTATGACGGAGATAGAATAAGATTCAGGTATTTATGACGAAGAAAGAGTAAGACTGAAGTATATTAGAGAAGTACATAAAATTATGATACACAGGTATTTATGACGGAGATAGAAGAAGTCCCAGGTGTTTATGACGAAGGAAGAATAAGACTGAAGTATATTAGAGAAATAGATTGTGATACACAGTTATTTAAGACGGAGATAGAATAAGACCCAGCTATTTATGACGAAAGAATAAGACAGCAGTATATTAGAGGAGTAGATTGTGATATTCAGTTATTTATGACGGAGATAGAATAATATTCAGGTATTTATGACGAAGGAATAAGTCTGAAGTGTATTAGAGAAGTAGATTAGATTATGATACACAGGTATTTATGACGGAGATAGAATAAGACCCAGGTGTTTATGACGAAGGAAGAATATGACTGAAGTATATTAGAGAGAAGTCGATTGTGATATTCAGTTATGACGGAGATAGATTAAGACCCAGGTATTAATGACCAACGGAGAATACGACTGCATTATTTTAGAGAGGAGCAGTTTGTGATACACAGGTATTTTCATGAAGATAGGAGGAGACACATAGGTAATTAAGTCGGAGGTAGAATAAGACATACAGCAGTTAAAGGTGTGCAGGAGATTAAACGAGGCATCGACATAGTAACGTTACACCTGGCATCGACACCTTTCAATTTGTTCTTACTATATATACATAAAGATATATATACATATATAGATATACGTACATGCATAGCGATAAAATCACACATATACGTGCATGCATAAAAAATATATACGTATATATGTACATGCTTACATAGGTACATATGTATGCATGTACAATATATATGATAGATGTGCATACATGCATACATACATACTTGCATGCGTGCATACATACATGCATATTTGCATTCATACATGCATACGAACATACATGCACACATACATGCGTACATACATACACGCATATATACACATATACGCGCATGCGCATATGCATATATAGACACATACCTACATGCATATATTTGCATACACGCATTCCTACACATATACACACGCACGCACGCACGCATGCACGCACACTCACACGTGTACGCAGACACACGCTGGCACGCATACATACACGCACACACGTTAGCAGTTCTTGTTCGCTTGTTGTGTGATACCTGACGAAAGAACGAACGCTGAAGCCTGCTGTGCGTTGTCGCTATAGAAACGGTGGAAGGTGTTCACGTGACGTGATTGGCAGCCGATAGACATCTTCTGCTTGTGTTAATGAAGTGGTTAGAGAGCTAGAGATAGATAGATAGAGAGAGATAAAGAGAGAGAGAAGAGTTAGGAAAGAGAAATATTGATGGCTAGACAGAGGGAAATAGAGAAATGGTTATAGATAGATAGAGAGAGAAAAATGGTGACGGCTAGAGAGAGAAATAGAGAAATTACTATAGATAGATAGAGAGGAGAGATAAAGAGAGAGAGAGAGAGAGAGAGAGAGAGAGAGAGAGAGAGAGAGAGAGAGAGAGAGAGAGAGAGAGAGACATGAGAGAGAAAATAGTAATGAGTAGAGAGAGAGAGAGAGAAGAGTTCGGAAAGAGAAACATTGATGGCTAGACAGAGAGAAATAGAGAAATGGTATAGATAGATAGATAGAGAGAGAGAGAGAGAGAGAGAGAGAGAGAAATGGTGACGGCTAGAGAGAGAAATAGAGAAATGACTAGAGATAGAAAGAGAGAGATAAAGAGAGAGAGAGAGACATGATAGAGAACATAGTAATGGATAGAGAGTGAGAGAAGAGTTAGGAAAGAGAAATATTGATGGCTAGACAGAGAGAAATGGAGAAATGGTATAGATAGAGAGAGAGAGAGAGATAGAGAGAGAGAGAGAGAGAGAGAGAGAGAGAGACAGAGAGAGAGAGAGAGAGAGAGAGAGAAAATAATTCTAAGAAACTTAATCAATGTCGGCTTGGAATTGCGTTCAGAATGACGACGAATTTACGAATTTTAAAATAAAGGAGAGGGCAGAATGGGGGGGGGAATAGAAGGAGGGGGACTGAAGGGAAGGGGGACAGAAGGAGGGGTAAGAGTGGGGCATAGGAGTGTGTGTGTGTGTGGGGGGCAGAAGTGACAAAAATGCAAAAAATAAACGATTATAGAAAGACAGAACGAGAGAGAGAGATGGAAGGTGGGAGAAAGTTAAAGGAAAAACCTAATATAGAAAGTGAGAAAGAGAGGGGGTGTTTGAATGAGAGGGTGGGGGTGTAAAAGAAATGTGTGTGTGTGTAAGAGAGAGAGACAGAGAGAGACAGAGAGAGACAGAGAGAGACAGAGAGAAAATGGAGAAAGTGAAGGAAAAGAGCAGGTGAATTGGAGAGAAAAGTAAAAGGTAAGAGAGAAAGAGAAAGTGGAAGAGAGTGAGGGAGGGTAGAGAAAGAGTAAAAGGAAGAGAGGAGATTGAGAGAGATGAGTGAAATAAAGTGTAGAGAGAGAAGGATGGAGTGTTAAGGAGTGGGGTGGAAGGAAAGAGAGAGGGAGTATGAATGAGGAGAGGAACGCGATAAGGAGGGAGTATGATATATATATATATATGTATGTATATATATATATAAATATGTGTGTTTCGTTATATATAGATATGTATATATATGTGTGTGTGTTTATATATATGTATATATATATATATATGTGTGACTGTTTTTATATATATATATATATATATGTGTGTGTGTTTATATGTATATATATGTGTCTGTGTGTTTATATATATATATATATATATATATATATATATATGTATATATATATTTATATATATGTGTGTGTGTGTGTGTGTATGTGTGTGTGTCTATATATATATATGTATATATATGTGTGTCTGTGTTTATATATATATATATATGTATATATATATATATATATATGTGTGAGTGTGTTTATATATATATGTGTATATATATATGTGTGTCTGTGTTTATATATATATATATATATATATATATATATATGTGTGTGAGTGTGTTTATATATATATATATGTGTATATATATATATATATATATATATATATATATATATATATATGTCTGACTGTGTTTATATATATATGTGTATATATATATGTGTGTGTGTGTTTATATATATATATATGTGTGTGTGTAAAATGTTTAAACGATTGTGAAAATATCACATGGAGTTGGTTCAGTTGTTTCCGTGAGAAGTAAAACGTGGCGTTTCAATAGAAGAAACATTTTTTTTGATGGAGAAAGAATTATTACGAGAGATTGATGGAAGAACGATATTGAGGGATAAACTACATATAGAGGGCGGCGGGATATTTGAATATATAGAGGGGAGAAAGAATCGGATATAAATATATACTATATATATACATATATATAATACAATATATTAACAAATGGAAACTATATTTATAAAACCATATTTATTTCATTATACATATGTCAAGGGCCACCAAGGCAAACTCTGGTGCGATTTCATCAGATAAAATATAATATAGGTTAGTTTTATAAATAAATATTGACATACCCTGAAAAAATGCAACCATTCTGGTTGGAGTCTCCTGGATTTTTTTCAGGGTGTGTCAGTATTTATTTATAAAATTAAACTATATTATATTTTATCTGATGAAAGCGCACCATAGTTTGCCTTGGTGGCCCTTGAAATATGTATAATGAAATAAATATGGTTTTATAAATATAGTTTTCATTTGTTAATATATTGTATATTTACTCCAATAATTTGTTGAGTGCTTTATATCAGTTATAAAAATATTTTGCTTGTTGTATCCCAACAAATTAAATATAACCTCTACATATATATAAATATATATATATATATAGTATATATATATAGTATATATATATAGTATATATATATAGTATATATATAATAATAATAATAATGGTTCTACTTTAGGCACAAGGCCAGCAATTATCCAGTAGATTAAAGGTACTTTGTTTTATCGACCCCGTAAGGGTGAAAGGCAAAGTTAATCTCGACAGGATTTCAAGCCAGATCGTAAAGGGCCGTAACTCTATGCGTCAAAGCATGGCGTCAGACCCTCTACCGAATAATAATAATTATTATCGCTCTACATGGCTGAATACAAAAAATGTAATCTGAGTTTTTCGAATATTAATAATAATATTCGATTCATATGCTATTATGCAAACAAGACTTTTTTTAAAGCCATGTCAGTAGAATGAGCCTCTTATTCTTGCTCTTATGTTGGCATGTAAACAGAACTGCAGACACTAATGTTTCTGGGTATCACCCTTCATCAGTACAGTTCGCTGTTATATTATTATTAATATTCGAAAAACTCAGGTTATATATATATATGTGTGTGTGTGTGTATGTATATATATATATGGGTGTGTGTGTGTGTGTATGTATATGTGTGTATGTATGTATCTGTGTGTATGTATATATACACTCACACATACATACGCGTATATATTATGTTATATTTTATTATACTATTTTAAAGATTCTACACCTGTTTTACAAAGCTGTTCACAAAAACAAAAACAAAAACACTATTAAAGGTAAGTAAGAAAGAAAAGAAAAGGTACTACCTTAGGTTTCAAGGTCCACTCGTAGACATCTACCCAGATTCTGCACAATGATGCAGAGTGCATGGAGGGGTGATCGAATTCGGAACCTAGTCACCAGTCTCTGGGATATATATACTGTATATATGTGTGTGTGTGTGTGTGTGCATGTGTGTGTACGTGTGTTTGTGTGTGTGTATACATATATATATATATACACACACACATATATATATATATTTATTAAAATAACAGATTAAAGTTTAAGCAAAGAATCGCTGCTTTCACCCTTAACGGGATCTTCTGAAACTAAAAGAGTCAATCTGTGAACGCAGAAGTAAATATTTCAAAAAACGTTGCAACCGAAGGAAGACAGGACGACGATACTTTCGTTCGTGGAAACGTTCCCAGCAAAGAACGAAAAAAAAACGAAGATAATACGTCATTATTTGGCACAGTGAAAACAATTACAATTAGTCTTCAAATTTATTATTATTACTATAAATAAATAAATAAACAAATAAATAAATAAACAGACTAAATAAAGATGGCGTAGGCATACAATGCAATGGGAGGAAACATAATAGCACCACTGACGTGGTTGCAGATGTGCAACGAAAGAACTTTGATAAACTATATATATGTGTTTGTGTCTATATTGTATCTATATTTTTGACCGTTGGTCAGTCAATGGTAACATTGAGGACCGAATAAATTAAATTAACCGATATAAAAGACACATAAGCGAAAACCAACCAAACAGTGAGTGTGTTCTGTTATTAATTCTGGCAATATTATTACACAAATATGACCCTCCCCATATATATATATATATATATATATAAACATATGAAGATATGTTTTTTCATATCTTTTTTCTATAACGTCTCTGTCTGACCGATCATGAGTAAGTTAGGTTACTTATAAGTATATCATTTCTACGGAGGTGAAAGCTAGAAGATGGTATTCAGAAGACTTTTAGTCGAGGCAAAAGGAATCAATATTCAAGTGGTCTTTGCTCCTCATCTGTTTTGAATCTATGTCGGAGAGATGATATTCGTCTGAGGAGAGCAAGAACTTTGCAAAGGTGTAAACAGACATTGAAAACGTAATTGTTGGTCTTTAATCCCTAGAGACGTCTACATTTCTAATACCGATTATGGTATGGTCTGTTCTTTTATAGAATTCTAAATTCGTTAGATGGGGAATACTTCTGTCTTTCAATTGTTAGATATGTTTTTGAAAGCGCTGTGGTTATCTTCACCTCTGTGTGTCCAAATAGCGAAACATGTGAGTAAAACAATTGCTTAAACCTGTCTTGCACCATATCCACATATATTTTACTGCTGACTGCTTGGTTGGTGTTTACATATATGATTTCAGCCTCATATATGATGAAAATAACGTTACCACTCTGTTGTGTGTTTTAAAATTCAAGTAATTCAGAAGGTAATTTGCCTTTATTGGCAGTATCGTTAGAGGGTCTGACGCCATGCTTTGCAGCAAAGAGTTACGGCCCTTTATTATCTGAGTTCAAATCCCGTCGATGTTAACTTTGCCTTTCATCCTTACGGGGTCGATAAAATAAAGTACCAGTAATACACTGGGATAATTGCTGGCCTTGTGCCAAAAGTATAAACAATTATCTATTAATGGCTTGCAATCGAAAGGTTGTGAGTTCAATTCTCGGACCGGGTGATGTGTTGTTTCCTTGAGCAAGACACTTTATTTCACGTTGCTCCAGTTTACTCAGCTGTAGAAATGAGATGCTAGGACTGGGGTCCCTATCATTAAATTACCCAAAACACCTCCAACAAGATATACCTTGGAGAAGGCCAGCTAAACCTGCATAGGTGGGAGCTGTCACACACACACACACACAGCTAAACCTAACAACCCTCACCAACAGCACCTTATCGTCAGCAGCATTCATTTTTAAGACTGGAGACAAAGGTGGGAATATATGATAATCTCTATTAACTCAGAATTCTCCCAGAAACATTACGCCCATTGAAACTTCTTTAGTGTCCCTGCATATCCATTTACCATTGCTTCAGTTGACCTTTTGATCCAAATCAAAGTTTTTCTCATGAAAGAAAAAGCCAAGCATTCCAAGTTCTTGCTGTTTTAAATTGCTCAGCAAGAAGTATGCGTGGATCAGACGGATATTGTTTGTCTTTGTAGACTTTGCCTCTCTCTATCACATATGACTTGATTCGAAAGTCCTCATACTCAATTCTTCCGATAGTATGCCTAGGAACTTTGAGCTCCTTAGCAATGCCTTTAATTGACTTTTCTGCACATTTCGTACACATTGGTGTGTTCTGATCGTATTATGACCCTTAACAGGCGCTTTATATTTGACTGCTACTGTAGAATCCTTGTCAACGGCTCCCAGCCAGCCCTTTGCGATCTTTGACAACAAACGAGCATGCAAATTTCAGGAAGTGAGAAATCTCTAAATCACTATGCTCTGCTTTAAGGCAACGATTACAACATGGGATTTCATTTGCTGAGTTAGCTTGATGCCTGTCATCATTTATCTGGAAAGAAATGATAATCAGAACAAGTTATAAGAAGGTTAGAAATATTAAAAGAGTGTCCTCAAAGAACTGAGCAGCCTTTCAGTAGATAACTTTACAGTTCTTTAGACTAGTGTTTCAGATAGAGCCGACACTGAATGGATTATGACTTGATAGCAGGGACGTTCATTTCTCTAAGGGTTATATGTACTTCTATAGTAGATGGCAGCCGATACTAACACCTCCTCGTCCCTGATTCCCTTTTCTTGATTCAGTGATGTAACAAGTATGTGTCAGTCGGAAGAAGAAAGAGAGGCCTGCAACAGCAATGGCCTGGTTCTTTCTTTATCAACCCTGAAAACTGACACCACCATGACCCTGATTTCCTTGATCCAGTTAAGTATCCATAATGTGACAGCCAGAAGAAAGAGAGGTATACAGCAGCACTGGCCTAGTACTGTCTTTATCAAACTTGGAGGGATAAAAGGCAAAATGGTTCTCAGCAGGATTGAAATTAGAGCGCTTTAACGATTCTGCCAATTCTCCGCGTTACCAAAAGCATAGCACATACTACTAACTCATTCTCGATTACTAGGGCCGGTCGTTGTTTCAACCTAATGTTACACATTGAATAAAATAACTATAGAGAATTTATGGATCAAGATATATTGGGAGAAACGTGAAAACAACTAGAGATACTATACCAACTTAATCCTGCAATATTATATCACCACAACCATCCTGTGAAATATGATCTAGTCATGCCTACCCGACGACTATTTTAAGGGATGACAGGTACAGTTTTTCAAGGTTAAAGATTTGATTTTCAAACTAAATTTATTTTATTCAAACTTATATTGATTTATTTATACCATATTGTATTTACTAGAGACTGCTTTAGATTACATATTTCAAATAGTTCTTTGTGTATCTTCGAACAATTTTATAGATCAGGATAAAGGTTTAGGGATTAGAGTGTTCAGGCCATGATCATCAACTTGTGAATTACTGGCAGTACTATGTGTCCTTGAAAAAGATATTTCATTTCTCGTTGCATCACTCGGTTTAGCTGGAAAAAATATAAGATATATCTGTAGTTTAGTGGACCAACCATGTCACGCACTGTGTATCGTTGAATCTTCTTCAGAATTACGCAAGGAGCGCAGCTGTCTGTAGAATACACATACGGATGATGTTCCGGGGAGAACACAGTTGAATCTCCAGAGCAACTAGATGCAGTATTTATATATATATAGTCAATTTATTTATAAGATGAAGTGAAAAACCAACAAGTCCGTGTATTTTTATGGCAACAATAGTAATAATTGTTTCTACTTTTGGCACAAGGCCAGCAATTATCCCATTGAATTACTGGTACCTTATTTTATCGACCCCGTAAGGATGAAAAGTAAAGTTAACCTCGGCGGGATTTGAACTCAGACCATAAAGGGCCGTAACTATTTGCTGAAAGGCATAGCGTCCGAACCTCTACCGATACTGCCAATCCACCGCCCTAACAATAGTAATAATAAATGCAAAGAACAAAATATAAGGCGTCTACTGGACTAGAACTGTTTCATTCGTATAAAATCATCAGGAAATAATGATATCGCACGAATGAAAAGCTTCTAGTGCTGTAGAAACTATTTCTATATTAAGTATGATGTTTACACTACTAATGTATTTACAACCTTTTTAAATGTTGTTACTCCCATTTTAACTCGGAATCTCTCTCTCACTCCATATATATATATATATAATGTTATATTCATTCATTCATTTATTTGACGATATTTAAGCTATATAAATATAGGGTCGACATAACCTTTGTAAATGGATGTTTTGTGATATATAAAACTCTTAGGATCAACTTCTCAGTAAATGTAGCTGCTGTTTGATCAATATATTAGGAGAGATCTCAGTTTTATGTATTTGTAACAAACTTTTAGCGAGGTGGAGGGTGGGACAAACAAAAGGTCAGAACACCCTAGAACACAGAAAATCAAACGAGATTATGTAACGTAACACGAGATTTGGTTAATGTACTGTATATAGTGATTCGACAATTCGGTGGGAACTATTAGAAAATATGTAATAACGAAGGACGGGGGGGGGGAGATGAGTCATGTCTTCTAGATATAGAGGGAAGAGGGATTATATTTATAATATAATTGGTTAAGATTTTTATGATAGACTTGAACAATATATTTATACATGCGAAATATGACGAAAAAAGGGAGAGAAGTGCCTACAGTTACACGCATTTATATATATAAACATATATATATATATATATACATATATATATATATATATATATATATATATATATATATATATATATATATATGTTTATAGATATACATATATATATATATATATATATATATTTGTTTATATATATAAATGCATTAATAGAGATATAGATAGATATATAGCTATATATATATATTTGTTTATATATATATAAATGCATTTATATAAATATATATATATATATATATATATATATATATATATATATGTATATAAATATGCTTATATATATATTTGTTTATATATATATTAGCATTTATATATAGATATAGATATAGATATATATAGATATAGATATATAAATATATATATATATATATATATATTATAAACAAATATATATATATATATATATATATATATATATATATATATATTATATATATGCGTATATATATATATAGAGAGAGAGAGAAAGAGAGAGATTGATATACATACATATATATTTGTTTTTATATATAAATGCGTGTATATATATATATATATATATATATATATGGGGCACCGCGTGAGGTGGAGTTGTAATTGCAAAAGAAAAAAGGAAAAACAATAAATATATGTAAAATAAACCCAAACAATTAGGTGGAATTGTCTAATGCTACTACTAATAAAAATAATTATCTGCTACTACTGCTTTTAATAATACTACTATTACAATTTCTATTACTGTTACTACTTCCAACGTCAATAACACCAACCGCAAATGCTCTGTCCATCTTGAGTTGAAATCCAACCTCTTGTCATCAGAAAATTGGTGATGTGATAGGAACATAGCCCTTATCGTTAAAACAGAGACATGTTATTAGATGTACCCTCGTAAGAAGCATGGTTATTATGGTTATGAATATCCCTTAATAATTACTAGGTCCCGAGTTCAATTTCTTTGCGTGGAATTTTAAACTAGTTTTATTATCATAGCTACAAGTAAACCCAAGCAATGCAAGTGACGTTTGGTTGAGGAAAAATATTTTGGAGCCTGTGTGGGTTGGACTGTTACATGTAATTCAACGTCTCCTCCTTGTCACACAGTGACACGCTGAATCTGTCTAGGAATTACATTAAGGACATGCTAGGGTCAGCTAGGGAGTTCTTTGGCTGACCAAGATACTCACATGGAACAACCAAATGAGGATTATTTTTCAACATAGTCAGTCTCTGAACCTACTAACGTGTCAGCATTTCCTCGTACATATACTGTACCGATTGTGTTGTTTAAGTATATATATATATATATATATATATATATATATATATATATATATATATATATATATATATATATATATATATATATATATATATACATATATATATATATATAAATACATATATATATATATATATATATATATATATATATATATATATATATATATATATATATATATATATATATATATATATATATATATATATATATATATATATATATGTATTGTGTCCCTCAGCGCCTTGTGTGTGTGGGAACATGTACTCTATTATTACTTACCTCCTCTTGGTTGAGAAAAACATTTGGTCGCTCTGACTGCTGCTAGTTATAGCGGGAGCCGTGTGACCTCCCTGCCTCTGCCTCTATCTTTACACACAGCACTTGAAAGAATTGATTCCACTTCATTTTCTCTCATCTAGGGAACAATTTTGAATAGCACCAGTTTGTAATTTGAACTCGGAAATTGTATATTCTCCGAGTGAAAAGATACTTCTGACGAGAGTTTATCTTTGCAACGGATGCCGTATGGACTCCGTTTATTTTTGAGACTCGAAACCGATCTGGTAAAGGTAACCATAGTAAGTAAAGTTAATTTTTAAAAATTTATTTAGAAACTTTTTCTTATTTGCTAAACCTTGATTATATATATATATATATATATATATATATATATATATATGAAATATAAGAATCAAAGAACTGTTCAAAACATTATTGTGCTTACAGCTGTTTCCTCCAAACCGAGGTTTGGATTCTTCGGAGCAATTTATTAATGAATGGACAATTATATGACCTCCTTTTCAGCCAAGAGACATACCGATACATATGCAAATATTGTGGGTCAACATTCATTACAGCATTTAGAGTGGCAGTACACACTTCGAGATTACATTCATCGGTTTGGAGGAAACAGCTGTAAGCACAATAATGTTTTGAACAGTTCTTTGATTCTTATATTTCATATAACTGCTCTGTAAATCATCTGATGTTTTTACATTGAGCTACTTAACTTACTGGAAATAAGGAAGTAATACATTATTGCCTACCACTATTTAGGGTTTGTATAAAAAAATACATATAACTGCAAAAGGTTTTTGTATTTACATAACCATAAATAGTACAATTAATACTATATATATATATATATATATATATATATATATTATTTAGGTAATCCGGTTAGAGTTTGTGAGTACTCTGTATTATGGATAGTTATAACGTACGGCGTTGTTTGACTCAACAAGAGGTTTCCATATTTGGGTAGCGAGTTTTTTGTTATTATCGGTGGATTGGCAGTATCGGTAGAGGATCGGACGCCATGCTTTCCAGCATAGTTACGTCCCTTTACGATCTGAGTTAAAATCCCGCCGAGGTTGACTTTGCCTTTCATCCTTACGGTTTCGATAAAATAAAAGTACCAGTAATGCACTGGTTAATTGCTGGCCTTGTGCCTAAAGTAGAAACAATTATTTTTTTTATTTTCTACTCTAATCCTCTGGGATTTCACCACTACATATGTATGTATTTAATGTTTCTTTTCATGTTATTGTTATCTCTACCGTCATCACTACGTTACACGTACACTTACTCACCACTGTAACTTTAACTACCACCACCACCACTACTATTATCAGCAATGGTATTCTGTACTTATTTTTTACATCTTTATCCTCTACATTCTAACTTCTTTATTATTATTTGTTATTATCTTTTATTATTGATGTTATTGTTTTGATTCTCCGATGTATCTATAAATACCAATGCCATGTGTTAAACCCTCCAGTATTCCAATGATTTGATCAGAGGTAAACACTGTATTTAACGTCGAGTGAAGCAACCTCGAGTGATTAGCGGCCTTTAGACTCACCTGATCAATGAAACGATTGTTAATACTATAAATAAAACCCTTTTTGTACAGCCGACCATGTTATTCTTCACTCCTTCACTACTATATATATAGTATTAGCAATTGTAAAAACCAATGGAAACAGTGTTTCCTTGCTCTGATTTCACGAGCTACACACCACTTATTAAGCAAATGAGGTCTGGGATCTTATCGATCGGCCATCGATACATAAATGTTTACATGAGAGCCAGCTGGAAAGTTCTTTGGCCGACAAAGATACTCTCATGGAATGACCAAATGAGGTTTATTTTTCAACATAGTCCCTGGAAAGAAACAATGCAGTTATTATTAAAAAGAATTGAAATTGATGCATGCAAGATTTCACAGCTCTAACATCATTCCTTCATGAAATTTTCAGCCGATCCTCATACAGCGGTCTTTGGAATGCTCAGTCATTTGTGTGTTAATTTCACGAGCACACTGGTTCATTGAACAAACAACGGAAACAGTCACCGTTGACACCGATGAAGATCCATTCTAAGTCTACACTATTTTAAAGATCCGCCCCCAGCACTATCACCAGGAAGGAGTATATGGATCTTATTTTAATGTGTATCGGTATTGGATCTCCGTCGTTTGCGGCGACGATTCTTGTTTGATCAACGGAACTGCTTGCTCATGAAATTAACATATACATATTGACCGAGTATCGCACAGACACGTGTAACTTTTACCTATATCTCAGGGAGAATCAACATGGTAGCGTGTGTAATATGGCTGGACTTGTAAATTATAGGTACAACTCATTTTTGGCAGCTGAATGAACTGGGACAATATGAAATAAATTTCTTGTTCAACGACACCAAAACACCGCCGGAAATCGAACTCTCCACCTTACGATTGTGACCCGAACACACGAAGCATTAAGCTACGTGGCTTCGTATATTCCATTTACTACACACAGCCTTGTAGAACCAATATGTTATTCAAACTCTTCATGGTATGACAGTTGTCTAGAGAGAAAGTTATTATTTATAGTGGCACTCAGTGCATATGGGTGACAACGAGTGTTCCTGTTGATACGATCAATGGAACAGCCTGCTCATGAAATTAACTTGCAAGTGACTGAGCATTCTACAAACACACGTACCCTTAACGTAGTTCACAGGGAGATTCAGTGTGACACAGAATGTGACAAGGCTGACTGTTCGAATTACAGATACAACTAATGTTTGCCAGCTGAGTGGACTGGAGCAATGTGAAATAAAATGTCTTTCTTAAGGACACAACGGGGCTGCTGGGAATTGAACTCACAACCTTACGATTATGTGTGTAACAGCTCACACCTATGCAGGTTTAGCTGGCCTCCCCCAAGATATATTTCGTTGGAGGTGTCTTGGGTAATTTCATGATAGGGACCCCAGTCCTATCATCTCATTTCTGCAGCTGAGTAAACTGGAGTAACGTGAAATAAAATGTCTTGTTCAAGGAAACAACACTTCACCCGGAATTGAACTCACAACCTTACAATTGCAAGCCGAACACACGAACCAGTAATCCAAGTGACTTCCTATATTCCTTTTACCAAAGTTATGTAGAACCAGTATGGTGTTTGAACTTCTCATGATATGACAGTTGTCTACAAAGAAAGTTATTATATTTCAGTATTAATAACTGTTTCTACTTAAGGCACAAGTCCAGCTATCTAAAGGGGATGGGACAGTTGATTAAATCGACCCTAATGAAATACTGGTACTTTATTTTATCGACACCGTAATGAAGGAAGGCAAAGCTAAGCTCAGCGTTATTTGAAACCAGAACGTAAAGGGCTGTAATTCTATGCAGAGAAGCATTTGGTCCGACGCTCTACCAATCTGCCAATCCACCGCTTTCAGTATTAATAACGTCTTATAAAACATGACGATCGATAAATATAACATTGATAATTAAAAGATAATTATTTTAGACACAAATTTAATTATCATTAATTAGTTTTTAATTTCCCACTTTAATTACTTAGCACTTCTGGAAAGTTCGATTCTAGAGTTTTCTTATCAGTGCAGTTAGTATTCGCTAAGAGCCAATAAGAAAACTAGTTAAACGAACGTTTATCATTAAGATGAAATTATTGATATCAAACTTTAATATTATGTAAAGCTCCAAGGTACATGGTTTGAAAGATATGCTTTTACCTGTTCCTAGTGACCCAGCTTTTTTAGTCATTTAATCGATATCGTTTTCAGAAAAATTTGATCTCGACTCAACATTTTTCTACAGAGTGCAGTTTTCTTGAATCCGTGTCGTGTTTCAATATGCAGGGTGCCCCAAAAAATGTATACACACTTTGATTACCTGTTCAGGCAATAGTGTGTATACAATTTTAGGAGACACTCTGTATATAAATGTTCCCTTATATAAAACAGTTGTGTTAATTAAGAAATATATCTTCATCATCATATTACCGCAACTGATATAGCCAGTTCTATTGGTGACACTCTGCAAGTACTGGTAGTTAGAAATGACCACTGGTCTCTCTCTCCTCTGTTATACATAAAAGGGTCTTAGTGTTTTGATCTGGTCAATCCTTGGTCTTGTCAGGCCAGCTCTGATAGCAATCCCCACTTGAATATATTGCTACAATTGGTGCAGCCAGTCATATGGGTGACACTCTGTAAGCTCTGGTATTCAGAAATGACCATTGGTTTATACCCTACTAAAGGGTCGTAGTGTTGAGACCTGGTCAATCCTTGGTGTTGTCAGACCAACTCTGGCAGTTAGCAATCAACACTTAATTAAGAAATATATCTTCATAATTATATTACGGTGGATTGGCGGTATCGGTAGAGGGTCGGACGCCATGCTTAACAGCATATAGTTACTACCCTTACCATTCTGAGTTCAAATCCCGCCGAGGTTAACTTTGCCTTTCATCCTTACGGGGTCTATAACATAAAATACCAGTAATGCACTGGGTATTTGCTGGCCTTGTGCCAAAAGTAGAAACAATTATATTACAGTAACTGGTGCAGCCAGTCATATGGGTGACACTCTGTAAGCTCTGGTAGTCAGAAATGACGACTGGTCTCTACCCTACTAAAGAGTCGTAGTGTTGAGACCTGATCAATCCTTGGTGTTGTCAGACCAACTCTGGCAGTTAGCAATCACCACTTGTTATTCTTTTACTGGAAAATAAGGTCGAGATTTTGTGGGGTTAGGGGGGTTTCTTGAGAAAATGTCGAATGTTAAAATCTTTTGTTGAGACTTTCTTTTAATCTTCTTGCTATTTTCTTTATGCAGTTGAACCTTGCTTCATTAACTTAATTCGTTCCTGAAGGCCGTTCGTCGTCCGAAGTTTACGGAAACTGAAATTATTTTCCCATAAGAAATGTTGAGAGAAAAATACAGAGGAGAGAAAGAGAGAGAGACTGTGTGTGAAAGAAAGATAGATAGATATCATCATAGTACCTAACTACACAGCAAGTGACGCTTTCTCGCCGATACTCCCAGCCCGTAGCCAACTGTTGTTGCCGGTTTCTGTGTTCGTTACTCGAAACACCATTCGCCAGCCGAGACGTTTTATGTTAGGAAACATTGTTCGTGAACCAATTTGTTCGTGATGAGAGGCGTTTGTAAACCGAGGTACTACTGTATAGATCTGCTTTTGCTCACTACTTTTAATTAATATCTTCCAAATTGGTAATCATTTTGTTAATATAGGGTTTATTATTGTATTGTATCAATATCTGCACAACTGGTTTCTTCTGCACCTTCTTCTTCGCCCACTTATTCCTGTAGGTCCGTGGGGACAGAGTCCTCAAACACTAACTCCAGCAGATCATGTTAAAAGCAGCCGTATCCAACTGCTCCGGCTGGATCCCCAAGTGCGACCAGCCTAGCTTATGGATGTTATCCAAACATCTAGTTCGGCGTCTACCCCTATGTCTCCTGCGGCTGGTTTCGATCGTAAAAACCTGTCCAGTGATCCTTTCCTCAGACATTCTAACCACCTGGCCATAGTATCTGAACTGTGATCTCTTAATTCAGAGAAATAGCGGCTCTACCTGGAGTGATTTCTGCCATTATTTACTGAGACGTTCTAAGCACATACCCACAGTAAAATTTGGTGTAGTTTATTTAGCAGCTACTGAGAGAGGGGGAAGCAAATGTTTTCTGTTATACTCAGAAACGATTGCAGCGTTGAGACCTGTTTAATCCTGTTCATGCAGTCAGCAAATACTTTTCAATTTTACACAGACAAATTCTTCAGTGTAAATAATACAGACAATTAAATTTAAATGTAATTTAATTCTGTATCTAATTTATATTTTTATTAAAAATAAAGAAAATAAAAAAAATTCTCCCATGTTATGAGAAATAAAACCGGGTTTGTCTACTGAATGTGGACAGAAAGAATTAATATCATTTGTTCGTTGGTAATGTTTCGTGGTAATAGCGTGTTATTGAGACGATCTGGTGTAGGAACAATAACGTAGTTTCTCCGGAGACTTCCATTGATAAACGGATTGCTTAAGAAATTAATAGAAAGTTACCATATCATTAGGAGAAAGCTCATTTATTACATCGCAGGAGAATTGTTCGTTTTACTTCGTTTCACATGTATTAGTCATTGTTAGTAGTTCATAAATTCTTACACTGATAAGAGATTTCGCATGGGATTTAGATAAGCACTCACTCGCTCACGGAAGGAAAGAAGAAAAAAAGAAAAGAAAAGGAAGGAATGGATTGACCTCCGCTGGTTTCGACTATGATTAGTACTTTTGTTGTTCATTCAACGCAACAATCAGCCTACTTGTGAAATAAGCATGCACGTGTCTAAACATACGAGAGACACGTGAGTGCTGGACCCCAGTCAGTTTCGACGATGAAAAGTATTCGAGTTGTTCGATCAAGATAAATTAGAAGGAAAGTGTATCATTAACCTAATTCTCAGGAAGATCCAGCATGACGCAGTGTGACACTAGATTAGTCGTTTAAATTACAGATATAATCATATATAATCATATATCATAGTGTTCACAGACACGTGTACTCTTAACGTAATTCTCAGGGAGATCCAGTGTGATGCTGTGGAACAAGGCTGGCCATGTGAATTACAAGTACAGTCCATCTTATAGTGTGTGTCACTGTGTATTCCACAAACATTTATATTCTTAACGTAATTCTCAGGAAGATTTAATGAAACAGCGTGTGACAAGCTGGACATACAGGTATAGTCTATAGTATAGGGTATACTCTTTTACTCTTTTGCCTGTTCCAGCCACCCGGCTGAGGCCATGCTGGGGCACCACCCTTAGAATGTCTGAGTATTCTATATACAAGTGTACTTTGAAGGTAATTCTCTGAAAGACTTAGTGTGACAGTAAAATGTCCTAAAATGTTCCCAAAAGTAGTATTCAGCTGGTAAGTTTGGCTGGGCAGTGACATTATAAATCTCTGTAGATATAGGTATGGCTGTGAGGTTAACTTATGAATCTCTGTAGATAAAGGTGCAGGTATGGCTGTGAGGTTAACTTATGAATCTCTGTAGATAAAGGTGCAGGTATGGCTGTGAGGTTAACTTATGAATCTCTGTAGATATAGGTGTAGGTATGGCTGTGAGGTTAACTTATGAATCTCTGTAGATATAGGTGCAGGTATGGCTGTGAGGTTAGCTTATGAATCTCTGTAGATAAAGGTGTAGGTATGGCTGTGAGGTTAGCTTATGAATCTCTGTAGATATAGGTGTAGGTATGGTGTGAGGTTAACTTATGAATCTCTGTAGATATAGGTGTAGGTATGGCTGTGAGGTTAACTTATGAATCTCTGTAGATATAGGTGCAGGTATGGCTGTGAGGTTAGCTTATAAATCTCTGTAGATATAGGTGTAGGTATGGCTGTGAGGTTAACTTATAACTCTCTGTAAATATAGGTGAAGGTATAGTTGTGAGGGTAAGGAGTTTGCTTCGCAATCACCTGGTTTTGGTTTCACTCCCACTGCCTGGAAATCTTCTAATATAACCTTGGTTTCACGAATATCTTTTATGTGAAATTTGATAGAGTGAGGAACCATTTGGAATCGCATGTGTGTATGTGTGTGTGTGCGTGCGTGTGTGTGTGTGCGTCTGTTTCTTAATTTAACCGTTTTGTTTAAACTTCTAATTACCAATTTAATATCTTTCAAAAAGACGGATTTTGTTGACGAGTGGCTCTTTAGTGTGGTGGTAATTGTGTTAGCCTTACGTTCATAACGTCGTGGATTCGAGACCTGGATTGGGTTGTGTTCTTGAGCAAAATATTTCATTTCATGTTGCCCCAGTATACTCAATGGAGAATGAGCACCAACAATAGCTGGGCGCTTAATCCTCCTATGGACTGCCTCCTTTTCCAGTAGGAAGTCTTGTTCTCTCTGTCGTTTAATGCTATGGAGATTGAGATAAGCACCGGCCTGATGAGCCTCAGGGCTCGACACAGACTTTAGACTTTTAACGCACTCACCCGGCATCCGAGAGATGCAAGGTTCGATTTCTCGTTGCTACCTATGTCCACTTTTATTCCCCTTCCAGTGCTACTTTACTCGATTTTCTAAACTATCATAAATAGCAATCGACTGTTACTGTAGTCATTTCCGTCAGGACGCACACATTTCAAATTTCATATATTCGTTTCCTTTTATTTTGTTTTGTGTCTATTTTATTTTGTCATATCTGGTAAATAGTCGTACAGTGAGACGGTACTTAAACATTTCATACTAATAGTAAACATATTTCGTGTAGCCATAAATATATTTACGCAAATAACTATTGGATAACGAATACCGTAGAAAGATTACAGCTTTTCTACATCGTCTAATGACATATAATACGTGGTATTTCCATGTGAAACATGTCTAAAATTATAGCTGCTTCCGATTTCCACGTATTAGTTCGACAACTTTTTTCTTTTTTCTTTTGGTTTCGTAGATTATTTTTCTTTATTTTTCGTTAATGTATATTTTCGTTTTAGAAATGATACAAAATTTCAGTTAGAAAAGAATCAAGAGTTGGTGGTCGATAGTTTTAAATGCTAAGAATGTATTATTCATAAAAGTCGAGACAAAAACATACAGACATTTTAACATAGCATATTATTTCAATGCTATAGTTTTAACACGTCAAACTAACGTCGTGTACATACTTATTATTGTTAAAGTGTTACAGTTGATATAAGAATGTCTGTCGTGTTGGGAACTAGCAGCCGATAAATTTCTCCCTGTTCTCTTTATTAATTACAACACACACGAAACATATACATTTTGAATATTGGCCAACACATATAACGGTTTGTTACTGCGATACACACTGCACAGAAGTAATTTCAATGAACAAAAATAAAATAAATAAAAATTATTTGCGACATTTCGACATTTAAATATACAGTGTGAACTTGGTTTTAGTAAACAAATAAAATTTTATTGTGGAGCTACGTGTTCAGAATATTATTATATAAGTTTGTTTATTATGTAGTTTTAAAATATCTTGATTCTTTCTTGGCTTTTCCAAAATAAATGATACTTAGAACGAAAACAAGAAAACATAACATAGCTGTATGTGTACTGTGTATAGCGAAAGATAGAGAAGATATGTACATAACAGTAAATAGCTATAAAGATATAGAGGAGCAAATTATAGCATGTTATGTTGCTGTTGGATATCTGGTGGTTCCGACGACGAGTGGTGAAGGTGTTTGGCCACTGGTACAAATAGTTAGTGAAATGTACTTGGAGGTGGCTGAGTATACCACGCATACGCATTAGACCTGCCAACCTCTAAAAACCTAAACGGGGAGTACCATGATAAAATGAGTCCCCACACGGGGAGAGATGTGACAAAATGAAAAGTTTTTACGTAATGAAAGCTATACCCATTTTCACAAGAGAAGACATCTCACACCTACCACAAGGTGGGTGGGAGATCTCACACACACACACGCACGTCTGTGTTTAAGGAAGTTCTCATAGAGGTGTAGCGTGACATAGTATGTGACAACGCCGGCTCTTTGAATAGAAATTTCAGTTGAGTGAACTGGAGCAGTGTGAAATAAAGAGTCTTGCTCAAGGAAACACAATGCACCAGTGGTAATCACACCCACGACCTTGCAATCACCGGCCGAAAGTCTTCAAACTTAAGCTACGCAACTTCATTATAGCATAGTATACAACCGTTGATATCATCTCTGGCATTGGGGTATACTTAGCGAGGTCTACCCTGCTGCAACATACAACTTAGCGAGGTCTACCCTATTGCAACATACAACTTGACAAGGTCTACCCTGCTGCAACATACAACTTAGCAAGGTCTACCCTGCTGCAACATACAACTTAGCAAGGTCTACCCTGCTGCAACATACAACTTGACAAGGTCTACCCTATTGCAACATACAACTTGACAAGGTCTACCCTGCTGCAACATACAACTTGACAAGGTCTACCCTGCTGCAACATACAACTTGACAAGGTCTACCCTGCTGCAACATACAACTTGACAAGGTCTACCCTATTGCAACATACAACCTAGCAAGGTCTACCCTGCTGCAACATACAACTTGACAAGGTCTACCCTGCTGCAACATACAACTTGACAAGGTCTACCCTGCTGCAACATACAACTTAGCAAGGTCTACCCTGCTGCAACATACAACTTGACAAGGTCTACCCTATTGCAACATACAACTTGACAAGGTCTACCCTGCTGCAACATACAACTTAGCAAGGTCTACCCTGCTGCAACATACAACTTGACAAGGTCTACCCTATTGCAACATACAACTTAGCAAGGTCTACCCTATTGCAACATACAACTTGACAAGGTCTACCCTATTGCAACATACAACTTGACAAGGTCTACCCTATTGCAACATACAACTTGACAAGGTCTACCCTATTGCAACATACAACTTAGCAAGGTCTACCCTGCTGCAACATACAACTTGACAAGGTCTACCCTGCTGCAACATACAACTTGACAAGGTCTACCCTGCTGCAACATACAACTTAGCAAGGTCTACCCTGCTGCAACATACAACTTGACAAGGTCTACCCTGCTGCAACATACAACTTAGCAAGGTCTACCCTGCTGCAACATACAACTTGACAAGGTCGACCCTGCTGCAACATACAACTTGACAAGGTCTACCCTGCTGCAACATACAACTTAGCAAGGTCTACCCTGCTGCAACATACAACTTGACAAGGTCTACCCTATTGCAACATACAACTTGACAAGGTCTACCCTATTGCAACATACAACTTGACAAGGTCTACCCTGCTGCAACATACAACTTAGCAAGGTTTACCCTGCTGCAACATACAACTTGACAAGGTCTACCCTGCTACAACATACAACTTAGCAAGGTCTACCCTGCTGCAACATACAACTTAGCAAGGTCTACCCTGCTGCAACATACAACTTGACAAGGTCTACCCTGCTGCAACATAGAACTTAGCAAGGTCTACCCTGCTGCAACATACAACTTGACAAGGTCTAACCTATTGCAACATACAACTTGACAAGGTCTACCCTGCTGCAACATACAACTTAGCAAGGTTTACCCTGCTGCAACATACAACTTGACAAGGTCTACCCTATTGCAACATACAACTTGACAAGGTCTACCCTGCTACAACATACAACTTAGCAAGGTTTACCCTGCTGCAACATACAACTTGACAAGGTCTACCCTGCTGCAACATACAACTTAGCAAGGTCTACCCTGCTGCAACATACAACTTGACAAGGTCTACCCTATTGCAACATACAACTTAGCAAGGTCTACCCTGCTGCAACATACAACTTGACAAGGTCTACCCTATTGCAACATACAACTTGACAAGGTCTACCCTGCTGCAACATACAACTTAGCAAGGTCTACCCTGCTGCAACATACAACTTGACAAGGTCTACCCTATTGCAACATACAACTTGACAAGGTCTACCCTGCTGCAACATACAACTTGACAAGGTCTACCCTATTGCAACATACAACTTAGCAAGGTCTACCCTGCTGCAACATACAACTTGACAAGGTCTACCCTGCTGCAACATACAACTTGACAAGGTCTACCCTGCTGCAACATACAACTTAGCAAGGTCTACCCTGCTGCAACATACACCTTGACAAGGTCTACCCTGCTGCAACATACAACTTAGCAAGGTCTACCCTGCTGCAACATACAACTTGACAAGGTCTACCCTGCTGCAACATACAACTTGACAAGGTCTACCCTGCTGCAACATACAACTTGACAAGGTCTACCCTGCTGCAACATACAACTTGACAAGGTCTACCCTATTGCAACATACAACTTGACAAGGTCTACCCTATTGCAACATACAACTTGACAAGGTCTACCCTGCTGCAACATACAACTTAGCAAGGTTTACCCTGCTGCAACATACAACTTGACAAGGTCTACCCTGCTGCAACATACAACTTAGCAAGGTCTACTCTGCTGCAACATACAACTTGACAAGGTCTACCCTGCTGCAACATACAACTTAGCAAGGTTTACCCTGCTGCAACATACAACTTGACAAGGTCTACCCTGCTGCAACATACAACTTAGCAAGGTCTACCCTGCTGCAACATACAACTTGACAAGGTCTACCCTGCTGCAACATACAACTTGACAAGGTCTACCCTGCTGCAACATACAACTTAGCAAGGTCTACCCTGCTGCAACATACAACTTGACAAGGTCTACCCTGCTGCAACATACAACTTGACAAGGTCTACCCTGCTGCAACATACAACTTGACAAGGTCTACCCTGCTGCAACATACAACTGGGGTGTGGTAAATAAACATATGCATATATACCAGGTCCGAACAAAATGGAACCAAACCCCCATTGTCACAGACACCGTCTTTCTCCAGCTCTCCCCATCTTTCGGACCTGGTCTTCCGCTTGAAGATAATTTCTTCACTTCTTGCCTGTTTACTTCCTTTCCTTCCTCCTTCAAGAGACGGAGACCCTAAAAAGAGTCATTGACGCTGCTCTCACCTTCATGACTAAACAGTAAAACACAAATATACTCTTGTAACACTTTCACATATATAGTGCACTTTGGGGTTGATGAAATGTCACCAAGTAGATGGATCTTGTGTCATCTATCTTCATTCATTCCAACACTCTTCAGCCGCTTTCCGTTTATGCTACCCCCCTCTCTCTCTCTCTCTCTCTCTCTATCTATCTATCTATCTCTCTCTCTCTTTGTTTGCTATCATCTATCGCCATCTATCGCCATCCAACTTGTTCATCTCAGACACGGCTTCCATATCTACGATAGATGTCTTCCCACCATATATCCATCGTAACAATTTTATGTTATCAATTAGTGTTAGATTAACACTAACCACGTCATTCAATCTTTCCATGGTCACGTGATCGTGTTACATACTTCTTAATATTGGTTTCTGATTTAGGCACAAGGCCAGCAATTTTGGGGGAAGGGAAATCGATTAAATCGACCTTAGTACGTATCTGGTACTTTATTTTATCGACCCAGTAAGGATGAACGACAAAGCTAATCTCAGCAGGATGTGAACTCAGATCGTAAAGGGCCGTAACTATATGCCAAAAAGCCTGTTGTCCGACGATCTAGCGATTCTCTCAATCCACTGCCCTAATAATGGTTTATGATTTAAGTACAAGACCAAAAGGTTTTGAGGGAAGGAAATTCGATTCAATCTACCCCAGTACATTACTAGTACTTTATTATAAAGATATCCTCAACAGAATTCAGAATGTAAAGGGAAATAACTCTATGCTGTAAAAAGCATGTTGTCCGACGCTTTGCTAATTTTGCCAATCCACCGCCGTACTTTGGGAGTACGTTGGATTGGCAGTATCGGTAGAACTTCAGACAATATGTTCTATGGCATACGGTTACGTCCCTTTACAATCTCAGTTCAAATCCTGCCAAGGGTAGCTTTGCCTTTCTTCCTTATGGGGGGTCGATAAAATAAAGTAATATTATTGCATTGGGGTCGATTTAATCGACATTCCCAGCATGCGTTTTCGAGATTAGTGGTCTCCTCCGTCTCAGCACTGCAGCCTCTCTCACTCTCGACATATATAATAGGCATTTTCACGGTTTCTATCTACCAATTTAAGTCATAAGGCATTGGTCAATCAAAAACTATAGTAGAAGACGCTTGCTCGAAGTTTCACGGAGTGCCACTGAACACGAAGCCATGTGGCTATGAAGTGAACTCCTCTTAACCACACGGCCATGCATGATATCTCTAATTACTTCATAAACACGTAAACTTACATACATTCACACTCTCCATCATTGTAGGTTCTTTAAGAGAATAATCTACGTTCTGACACTTTATATATATATATATATATGTATATAATTCTTTTACTTGATCCAGTCATTCCTCTCTCTCTCTCTCTATATATATATATATATATATTCCTCTCTATATATATATGTGTGTGTGAGTGTGTGTGTATAATTCCATAAAATCAAAATTTGTCTCTAACTGGCATCATTTGCCTCAACAGTCTTACCCATAAATTGATAAACACGCACACTAATACACCTTTTATATGTGTATATATATATATATATATATATATATATATATATATATATATATACACTCATACACACAAACCCAATATAATATATATTCACTCATACACCTTATATATATAAACCCATACACAAGCATACACACACGTGCATGAGTAATCGATATCTAAACTGATTTTCCCTCATTAACAAACACAAAAATCATAAACACGACTACACCAATTATCTTCATTATTTCCCCCCTTTTGTCTCGTGACCAAATCTTTCGTTAATTAAATCTTACTCCATTTTATTCCTATAAAAGGGAATATTTCCCACGTTAAATTCTGTGTAGAGATATCTCAGATAAATTCCCTTATTACCATTCAACCGCGACTGAGTTATAACCACGCCATTTTTAATCTATTATCCATTAATATCACAACGCTATTCATAATCTGTTATCTGTAATAGCCACGAGACCCATCTGCTAATGTTTCGCTACGGATTACGAAATATGTCGTATTCATAATCGAAGCATTGTGTATTGATTTTGTGTCAAGTTAGTTTAGATTTCGTATTTAATAAGCGAACAGAATTTCTTTTTACTAGCGATTCTATCAATACGATATGTAACTTTTTCGTGCGTACTTCAAAAATTTCAAAGATGAGGCGGTATGACCACAAAGGCTTTTGCCTTTAGAGACATCTTACATTTTAGATCAAAATAATTCAATTTAATATAGATATATGTTACATTGTGGAAAATAGTGTAGATGATATCTAAATTGAATTTTATCAGATTAAATGATGGTGAGAAACATAGGTGCAATGGGATTTCAAAGCGGTAATGTATTTATCTAATCAGTCTTGTAACAGGTTGATGGTTTTTCTGGGCGAGTTATTGGCCCTCCGCAGAACAGTCGGATGATGGGGCTGCCATCTTAGCGCCGAGCCGACAAGCTGCGAGTCACTGTTGGTCTGGAACCTTCCCAAGAGGCCGACCCGCCTAGGGTGGCCCTACCAGGAGCACAGCTCCAAACGGTAACGCTATCTCGGATTCACGGAACACACAAGCCCCCTCACCACGATGGAGGGCGCTGGCGGGCGTGATCGGCTCTACGCACGAAGAGGTGTGGGATCGATGGCTTAAGATGACCCCGACCTCGTTGAGCAAGAGCAAGAAGAGAAGAAGAAGAATGTATTTATGAATAAGAAACTGGTTAAATGTTTAATGAAGGTTGTATAAGATTAAAGACTGTGGATTATAAAAGGAAACATAAAAAATGTCAGACATACGTAAAAACAAATGAGTTGCTGAGTTGTTGCGAAGCTTTAGCCTCATTTTTGAAGGAAGGCTCTCGTGGTCAATGGAAGAAGCTGTTAATGAGCGGAATATAAACCAAGTCGGTAGGGGCTCGTAATGACGTGAACTTTGTATTGATCTGTTTCTTAATTCTGTCATTTACTTTTGTGGGGGATGCTCAGTTATTCCTCTTACAGCATAGTTTCAAGGGGCGGCTGTTCTGATGATCGAACAACTGGAACACTCATCGTCGAAACCGGTGAAGGTCCATCGTTTGTCGTTATGTTTTTCTGCCAAGGTGGCAGCATTTCTTAAGGGCTATGATGAGTGTTTAACGCTGCTAATGATCAAACCGCTTTCGATAAGCTAAACAACATTCTCGTATATATAAACCAGCCCCACGAAGAAGTGTATTAACTGATTGAAGAAAATATATATACAACACAAGTTAGCACATAATGAGTTTCAGGTGCAATAACTGCTTGTTATTCAATATAACAATCACTAAGACACTCTTACACAAGTATAAAATATAAATAACATCATGTTTTGAATAAATATTTAAAAGAACTACACGGCAACTTACACGCCGTTATGATAAACACTGTAGCAATATAAAAAATTCTCAAACATCATCGACTAATGTTTCTATATTATATACGAGATGGCAGCGTAATTAGAATGTAGAATTTAGATGAATATCCTTCGTGTTTATTCTTATCGGGTTCTTTTTTAATCAGCGATGATTAGGATTCAGCACGTACTCTTCGTATACATTATTAAAACCATTCTTATTAATTATAGGTTTCACGAGGGTAGTGGATTGGCAGTATCGGTAGAGCATAGGACGCTATGCTTTTCAGTATAGAGTTACGGCCCTTTATGATCTGAGTTCAAATCCCGCCGAGGTTAACTTTTCCTTTCATCCTTACGGGGTCGATAAAAGAAAGTACCAGTCACGGTACGGTTTAATCGACTTTCCGCTCCCACAAAATTGCTGGCCTTATGCCTATATAAGAAACCATTAATTAAGTGCCACTTAAGTACTACCGTGGGTTTCATCAACATCTCCCTCTCCCAAACTTGTTAGCCCTGTATCTAAATTATAAATCCATAATTATAGGTGGTCATTACAGTGAACATTGGATTAAACGCTGTGCTGTGTTTGTCCTGACTGAATTTTGAGTTCAAATCTTAATGCTGTGGTCAACGTTGCCAGTCATTCTTCCAGAATCTATAAAATACTCTACCAATTAAGTGTCCGATAAAAAAGTTCCAGTCAAGTAAATAATTCGATAAAATAATATACCAGTAAAGTACTGAAGCTGATAAAAAAGTGACTGTTCATTAAAATAAAATATTAAGCAGCTACTGGGGTTGAACTGAGAGACCAAGGATGATAGGCAAAGTTGCCCTCGGTGAGAATTGAAATTAAAGTAGAGAGCCGAAACGAAAATTGCAAATAATTTTCATGGTTCTGCCAATTCACCGCCTTGTCTAATCTAAAGTCTGTCTCAAGCCTGGAGGCTGACCAGGCCGGTGCTCATCCCGTTTTCCTTAACGGTAAGCGACTGGGAGAATTTGCGACCCTCTATCACAGGATTAAACCCCCTAGTTATTACTGGTCCTCATTTGGAGGAAGGGCAGTCGATTAAATCGACTCTCAGTTCATAACTAGTACTTTATTTTATTGACCCCGTAAAGATAGGTGATATCTGGCATATCTTGGGCATCTTTTAAACTCGGAGGTTCCCACATCTCTCCAGGTTCTTCTGTTATACTGAGTTGAACAATGCTTCCAACCTGTTCCATCTTTCTTTTTAGGAGCCATAACTGAATATAATTCTTTCGTACTGAAGACGGATCTTGTTTAATAATTGTTTCTACTTTTGACACAAGGCCGAGAGAGGGAGAGACAGACAGACATGCAGATAGATAGAGAGAGAGAGAAGACATAGACAGAGAGAGGGACAGGGAGACAGATAGAGTGGGAGCGAGAGAAGACAGACAGAGAGATGAAGAGGGAGAGACAGACAGAGAGAGAGACATAAGAGACCACTCGATCACAAGCCCGGACAAATCCAACCAAACCACAAACACCGCCTATGTTTGGGACCTCAAGAGGAACTCAACCCCTTCACGCTCAAATGGGAATTCCTCCAGAGAGCGCGCTCATACATAGGAGGACATAAGTCCTGCGACCTTTCTTATTTCAGAGAATATCGGAAGGACATCCCAAAAATTTAGCAATAACCACTCGATCACAAACCCGGACAAATCCGACCAAACTACAATCACCGCCTAAGTTTGGGACCTCAAGAGGAACTCAACTCCTTCACGCTCTTCTTTCGTTCTGTTATTTTATTGTCTTCAAGACTGTGGATTAGCAGAACCGTTGACACCTCCCACGAGATATACCTTGGAGGAGGCCAGCTAAACCTGCATAGGTGTGAGCTGTCACACATACACCTTGCCCCAATGTTAGAAACAATTATTTTACTAGTTTCAGCCATTAGAGGGCAGCTGTTCTGGGTTTGAAACCACTCAGCCACTCTTCCACCTATCATATACAACAATTATGGACAAGAAATAACTGGACGTCGTTGTATCAGTTTTCTCTGAGTACTTACATTACTGGTTCTTGAGTTCAAAAATTACTTTCACTGATAAGATCACAAAAAAAAAAATAATAACAATAATAATAATAATAATGATGATAATAAAATTTACCATTACTGCACGAAAACAATCCTAAGATAAAGAAAATATGTATTAAATTTCATCTCTGGTGTGTAAATATTTTTCAGAATGATTGCTTTTTTTTAAGACTTCTTCATCGTAATAACGAAAATTGATATTGCCTGAGAATAAATATCATCTGAAAACTTGCTGTTTACAACACTGTTGCTTATTTAATTGTTATTCTTAACACAACTTGTGAGGGCGGCGGTGGATTAGCAGAATCATAGAGAGTGTCGGAAAAAAATATCTTACGGTATGTTGTAACGGCCCTCAGTTCAAATACCGCTAATATTAGTTTTGCCTTACATTAGGGTCGGACGCCATGCTTTCCAGCATAGTTACGTCCCTTTACGATCCGAGTTCAAATCCCGCCGAGGTTGACGTTGCCTTTCATCCTTACGGGGTCAATAAAATAAAGTACCAGTAATGCACTGGATAATTGCTGGCTTTATGCCTAAAGTAGAAACAATTATTACGAAGTTATCGGTAGAGGATTGGACTCCATGCTGTGACGCATAGAGGTACGGCCCTTTATGGTCAGAGTTCAAATCCCGCCGAGATTAACTTTGCCTTTCATCCTTACGGGGTCGACAAAATAAAGCACCAGTAATACAATGGGATAATTGCTGGCCTTGTGTCAAAAGTAGAAACAATTATTACGGAGTTTATAAAGTACCAGTAACGCACTGGGGTCGATTTAGTCGACTTTCCCCCTCCCCTTCAAATTGCTAGCTGTTTGCCAAAAGTAAAAGCAATTATTAAAACAAATTGTAGTGTTAAAACAGTTAGTGTCAGGGTAGGGGTTTAACAAAGCTGTTAAAGCTTCGGATAGAATGGATTGGGGCTACTTGTTCTAGCTCCTTCGTGTCTGAGTTCGAATCTCGCCAAGGTCAACATTCTGGGGCTGAAAAATTACAAGTACAGGGGGATTGATTGGAAGTCACTAGATCCCTGCGGGTTTTTGCTTAAGGATCCTTAGGTACTGAAGTTCCTCCTTCTGGGTCGATATAGTAAAGTGCCATTCGAGAACAGGGGTCTAATTTATCGACTTTCTCCTGGACCACAATTGTGGGCCTTATGCCAAAATTAGAATCTATTAAGGCAGCAAACTTTGAAAACAGTTTTGTTATGGTACAAACTATTGTGAAAGCTATTCGTCAGAATCGATAGAGCATCGGGTAGCATGCTTGGTGGTATTTATAGTACGTATTCTAGCGCTCTCTGATCTTAATCTAAATCACGTCGTGGTTGACTATCTTTTTCAGACATTCTGGGTCGATATGTAAAGTACCGTGTCTTAGATTAAATGGAATTACCTCAGCGTTGAGGTGGTGCCTTGCGGTATCTGATATGTTTCGTAACCTCTTGAGTCTCTCTGTGGAGTAACTGGTACCACTAGTTTATAGTGTATATGCAATGTATATATAGTGTATATAATCTGTATGTAGTATATACGAGTCGTGATGTTATTGGTGCCAGGCTGTATCAGCCTATGAATTCCTTTTGCAGAACATTACATATTGTGTGTGTGTATACGTATGTATATATATATATATATATATATATGGGAGGGGGGGGGGTTAGTATATTTGGCAATATACCATATGTTTAATTAAACATATTTAGAAGACCATACACTATCAGTTTCAAAATAGCGACTATGTCATTTACTTATTTATTTTCGGCATATATATATATATAGAGAGATAGATATAGATATAGTATATGAGTTACGACGTCACTGGTATCAAGTTATATCGCCCTATGATTTTCTGTTGGTAAACAACATATATAGTGTACATAGAAAGTATATGAGTCTAAAAATAGTATGTAGGAGATGCGATGCCACTGACCCAAGCTGCATTGGCCAATGCCTTTATCTTGCACATCAGATGTAGTGTATATAGTATATCTAGAGTGTATATATAGTGTATATATATAGTGTATATAGCGTATGCATAGTGTATATTGTGTATATATAGTGTATATGTAGTGTATATAGCGTATATATATTGTAAATAGTGTATATATAGTGTATATAGCGTATATATAGTTTATATATAGTGTATATGAATTTTGACGTTACGGGTGCCAAGTTTCACTTGCCTATACCTTGATTTTAGATAAACACTGGTTTAAGCAAACACATCTACCGGGTTTTAGGGGTATTTTACCGAAGTTAACACTGTAAGTATTTGGGCTTGAACTCCGTTCCCGGTATACATTCCTCCCCCTCATTCTAGTCACGTAGGCCCATGTTAATTGACATAGGCATGCCGCTTTCTCCTGTCTAATCGATAAAAGTAAACAACAAAGGGCCGGTAGTTTTAAATGTCACCTTTCACCCTCCTGTGATCGATGAAAGATATACCAGTTAAGTAATGATGTTCATGTCCGCATTGAGTATCTCCCCTAACAATGTTGATCTTCTACCTATATTAAATCACCATACTTTTACTCTCTCTCTCTCTCTCTCTCTCTCTATATATATATATATATATATATATATATATATATATATATATATATAGCTATCTATCTTTTATTTTTATACTTTTATATCTTGTTATTGCCTCCTCCATATTGAGGACGCCTTTGCATGTAAACTCTCCCCTTTGTACTTGTCCCACTTTTGATGCCCTGGTGGCAAATAAAAAGAAAGTTATCTATCTCTATCTCTTTCTCTCACCCTATCTCCTTCTTCCTAACTCCATCTCCATATCAACCTCTATATACCTTTCTCTATATATACATATATATATATTTATTTATATTTACCTCCCACATACTCTCTCTAGTCAGGACGAGATATTTTGGAGCTAGTAAAATTGGAACGGATGGGATAAAACATGTTAGACCCGGGTACATAGTACGAACACTTAAAATAGCGTTCATACCTATAAAAGAACCCATGACTTAAGAGCTGATGTTAAAACAATCTCTCAAAGATATTCAGAATGACGGGAGCAAACTATAGACACGAGAGAATAGGTACTAAAGTTTTGGTGAAATATTTTGCTAAATTGTGGTACTGTATTATCTCATTTCTAAGACGGACGTCCCTGATATAATGTTATATGGAAAGAATTTGACAGTAATTCAAACAAATAAGCCAATACAGACATGTTGGCAGGGAGTAAGAATAACATTGGGGGACTTATTTATTCTCAGTGATTTGCGTAGGATGAATAATAAACGATATAAATCCTTCTCATATTTCAACTGGTTTTCTTAAAGTAGGATCTATCCACTATACACAACAACCAACGGTATTGATCGGTACGAAACAACTAGATTTGCTTCACTACATAGAATATTTGATTGGGCCAATCAGATGAGAAAGATTCAGTTGGACACTGCCTTTTACTTTCTCTCCCTCTCTCTCTCCCTCTCTCTCTCTCTCTCTCTCTATCTCGCTCTCTCTCTCGTTCTCTCTGTCTTTCTCTCTCTCTGTCTTTCACTCTGTCTTTCTTTCTTCTCTCTCTCTCACTCTCGCTCTTTCTGTCTCTCTCTCTCTCTCTATTCATCTGTCTTTCTCTCTCTCACCCTCTCACTGTCTCTCTCGCTCTTTCTGTCTCTCTCTCTCTTCCTCTGTCTTTCTCTCTCTCACTGTCTTTCTCTCTCTCTATCACTCTCTCTCTCACTCTCGTTCTTTCTGTCTGTCTCTCTCTCTCTTCCTCTGTCTTTCTCTCTCTCACTGTCTTTCTCTCTATCTATCACTCTCTCTCTCTCTCTGTCTCACTCTCGCTCTTTCTATCTCTCTCTCTTCCTCTGTATTTCTCTCTCTCACTCTCTCTCTCTCTCTCTCTCTCTCTCTATCTCTGTCTCTCTCTCTCTCTCTCTCTCTCACACACACACACACACACAGTTTCTCACCCTTTCTCTCACACACACACACTAAATCTATCTCCTTATCTCACTGTCTCTCAATTCTTCTCTCTCTGTCAAACATACTTCCTCTCTCTCACTCTCACACTCTCTCTCTTTCTCTCGCTCTCTCTCCGAGGAAAGAAAATGTATTGGTTATTATTTTATTGTTAATTGAATACATTCTCTTTTTTTTTTATTCTTCGAATGAACAGTGAAATAAACATTGATTTGTGTGGCAGAGGCGTGGGGGGGCATTTGCTAATGGAAGCTATTGTGAGTTATTTTTGTGTCATTTCAAATTTGCAGAATATTACAGCTAATTGAATAAAAACTGTCAGAGTAAAGTTCATGTCTCGGGACATATAGTTGATCACACAGATATATATATATATATATATATATATATATATATATATATATATATACTTACATATATATATATGTATATATATATGGTCACGAGCATACATATAGATATATAAATATATATATATATATATATATATATATATATGTGTGAGTGTATATGTATATACATATATATATATATATATATATATATATATATATATATATATATATATATATATATATATCGGCGATGAATTAGTTTTGCGAGGTTTTTGATATTCTGGCAATATTACACAAATATGACCCTCCCCAAGTATAACAATATATATATATATCAATATATATATATATATATATATATATATATGGTAACAGGCATAGTCATATATATATATATATATAAATATATACAAATGAGTGTGTGTGTGTTTATATATGTGTACATCTATCTAAATGTATGTCATATATATATATACTGTATAATGTGTGTTTCTGATATATATATATATAATCAACCAGTGCCAATCCTCTTTAGATTTCTATCAATTTACTGTCTACACTCATTGATTCATGTATTTTCATGTTTAAGTATATTCTACTTTCTATTACTTACAGATACTGGTTTAAAATGTATGTATGTATATATATATATATATATATATATATAGAGAGAGAGAGAGAGAGAGGGGGGAGAGAGAGAGAGAAGTAATACAATAACAAGGTTAAATTACATTATTTAATAAATTCAATACAGACATATATATGTGTAGGAGGTGAGTTTTATTGTAGTACAATAAAGCAATGCAGATATCGGATAAGTAGCACTCTACAGTTTGTAGGACTGGAGTATACATAATATATAAGATCAAAAGATGGTTAAAAGAGTTCCATGTATTTTATTATGCGCATTTCAAAAACAAATATCATCATGCAATAATATTTGTGTTTTCATCAGATAAAATAGGAAGACATGATATGAAGGTTAAAAAACACTTGTGAATAGTGCAGTTTTAAATCAACATATCTCTATGTTGATTTAAAACTGCACTATTCACAAGTGTTTTTTAACCTTCATATCATGTCTTCCTATTTTATCTGATGAAAACACAAATATTATTGCATGATGATATTTGTTTTTGAAATGCGCATAATAAAATACATGGAACTCTTTTAACCATCTTTTGATCTTATATATATATATATATATATATATATATATATATATATATATATATATATATATATAGGAAAAAGTATGACCTCGACGGCAGAGCTCAAGCCGTTTCGACGGCTATTTCAGTCCAGAAATAGCCGTCGAACGGCTTGAGCTCTGCCGTCGGTGTCATACTTTTTCCTATTACCCACTCTACTACCCTGAGTATTCAGTATTCTGGTGGGTTATGGTCCAGCTGGTTTCTTACCATATTTCCTTCGTTAGATTTATTGGTTAGGTTTTCGGCTGACGATCGTTAGAACGTGAATTTGATTCTCGGATCAGGCGGCACAAGATACGATATTTTACGTCACACCATTCAACACTGCTCGTAAAGATGAGTTGTAACTGTAGTTGTCACTAACTGTATCATGCTGAATCTCCCTGATATCTACTTTAAATGTGCACGTGTCTGTGGACTGCTCAGGCACTTACACGTTGATTTAAAGTTTAGGCAATTTGGGAAACAAGGCCTTCATGTTTGTGTATGTATATACGTCTACATTTATGCATGTATACATATGTGCCTATATATATATATATATATATATATATATACAATACATAAACAGAGAAAGCCTTAAGCGATACTCCGACCAACTCCATCTCACTCAACAAACATTAGGATATACCTAAGTATTATCCCAATTTAGTGTTTGGGGTGCTAACTAATCAGTATTTCGTGGATAGCTGGTTGTATTATTTTATGTGAGACATTATTAAATAAATATCTCTTTCCTTCCAGACGGCCGTTTCGTTATAAGTTTTCTACAATTTGGGATAAATAATTTCCAGGTTATGTAGAAACTTGTATATAATCCATAGTTTTATACACAAGCGGGCTCTTATAAACATCTCAGTGGATGCCCAAATAATATCGATATAAGAATTATATCAACATTAACAGAATGGTGATGGTCTCCCTCAGCGCTAAGAAGAGACTGGTAGATTAGAAAATCCGGCAGTCCTCCCAAAGATAAAATACACGCTGTACCCAAAAGGGTAAAGGGAGGTCATCTTAAAATAAAACAATATACACGCTGGTCATTTAAACCGTATTAACCACGTGTATAAGAACTCAATTGGATATTAAAAGAATAACCATATGTATACGCAACATATGTATATATATTTATAATTGAAAAATAATTGAAAAAGTGGAGAATAACATGGTCAACAGTACAAAAAAGGGGATTTATTATAACGATATTTTGTTACCCCATAAACTAGACAGAGTCATATATATATATGTGTTTTTGGCAACCATTCATGGTGTGGCTCAATGACGAATTAATTAATTAAATAATTAACAATCAGAGCAATATATAAGAAAGGAAGTCAATAGAATCATTTGATAAAATCTATACAGTATTTATTCTCCCAATCAGCATAATCAACTACATAAAAAAATCATTAAAACGAGGCTATAAGTTTAAAATGTACCTATGAAGAAATAATTGATAAATAAATGATAGCTTTTTTATCCGCGATCCACAGCCACAGAAGATTTACCTAGTATTTCTAATAGCCTGTAGAAATTGACTAGAGATATAGTTAACCATACATAATTAGGTACTAAATCAAAGTTAGAAGAAAGAATGTACATAAAAATACTAAACTCATATCTCTACCCCCGGAGATTTCATTCGCTTTTTGGAAATATCCGATCATGGATAAATCAATGAGTTTCGAAATCATCAGGAGACAAACTCAATTGGACAAAGATTTTTCTTAAATGATCCCCGCCAGAAACGAATTCAAAATGGCTAAGAATTGTCACATGGCCAATGGTCAAGTCAGAAAGCTTGTGATTGGTGCCTGACGGCGAGTAGGCTGGTTGTTAGAAAGAGCAGCCGAATACTGCCTAAAGTTTTACTCAACCTTACGGGAGTATATAAAATTTAGAAGTTTACATACACATAAACTAGACAGAGCCATATATATATATATATATATATATATATATATATATATATATATATATATATATATATATATGTTTTTGGCAACCATTCATGGTGTGGCTCAATGACGAATTAATTAATTAAATAATTAACAATCAGAGCAATATATAAGAAAGTAAGTCCATAGAATGATTTGATAAAATATATACAGTATTTCTTCTCCCAATCAGCATAATCAACCACATCAAAAATCATTAAATCGAGGTTATGAGTTTAAAATGTACCTATGAAGAAATAATAGATAAATAAATGATAGCTTTTTATCTGCGATCCACAGCCACAGAAGATTTACCTAGTATTTCTGATAGCCCGTAGAAATTGACTAGACATATAGTTAACCACACACAATTAGGTACAAAATCAAAGTTAAAAAAAAAAAATATATATATATATATAATATATATATATTAATAATTACAACAGTGACATGAACATGTACACAAATTTCGTTCTATCTGATGAAACCAACAACCTTTATGGATTAGATACGCCCAGCTATCATCAAAAAATGAAACTTGAGTACCTGTTTATGTCACTGTTGTAATTATTTATAACAAACTCGTCCTATGGACTGACTGCACTTACTCTTGGAAATTTCCACGTATCTTTTACAAAAGTGTATATATATATATATATATATATATATATATATATATATATATATATATATATATATATATATATATATATATATATATATTATAATAGAATATAAAAGAAAAACGAACACAGATATATACATATAAGTGTTCAAATCGTAAGGGACTGTATTCGCTAAGGTGAAAAGAATACTAACTATAGACGATAGGGTTTGCTTGTTTCAATTTAAGAAAGAATTAAGAAAATAAATACAATCCGGAATTGTGGTAACTACCCATCACCCAGACAACTTGTTGTTGTTTCGCAAAGTTAATTGTGAATAGAATTACCAATTCAAGCTCATCAGTGTGTGATGAATTAGTATCCTAGACAATTCTAAGTATATTATGAAACTGAATAGTGTGTTATATATAAACATTTTAGCGCACATGACATCATAGCGCATCTCACAAACTTACACTAAAAATAGCAGACAGGAGGTTTATTCGACATTTTAAATAGCTCAACAAATTAACGGAGCCGAATATATCACAGGTATATATTGAGTTAGGAACTCAAAATAGTCTTTTACACCAAAATAGCTCTAAGAAAGAGATATTTCAGAGCCGTATATTATAATACAATATAAAAGAAAAACGAACACAGATATATACATATATGTATTCAAATCGTAACGATTTGAACACATATATGTATATATCTGTGTTCGTTTTTCTTTTATATTCTATTATAATATACGGCTCTGAAATATCTCTTTCTTAGAGCTATTTTGTTGAAAGAGACTATTTTGAGTTCCTAACTTAATATATACCTGTGATATATATATATATATATACATATATATAAAAGAAATAAGATTTCGCTTCAAGCATAGCTTTATACAATATGTATATAAATTTCGTATCTCCAATGGAATACGGTTTTAGGAAGCCCTAGCTATGCAAACACCGGGGGGGGGGGGGCTCTGGTGATGTCCAGCAGAAGCAAGGGAGACAGCCGTCTATGCATTTCAGGCTTAACTGGCCTTCGTCAGGCCGATCCCTCCCACCGATTGCGAGTGCTGGACTGGAAGACAGCCGAGAATATATAGTTATCTCTTCTGTGTAAATGAGGTGATTAATCTCATTTGCATACGAAGCTGCATAAGTTAGCTCAACTTATAATAGAAAAGAAATAAGAGTTCGCTTCAAGCACAGCTTGATATATATATATGCATGTATACGTATGTGCGTATATATATATATATATATACATATATATATATATATTGTTATGCTTTTGGAGGGTCATGTTGCCAATAAGAAACACACGCACCAGTTGTTACACTCCAATTTATTATAAATTAAATTTATAAATTTAAGAATTTATAAATTTCCGGTTGGTTGATTGGTTCCGCAACCGGACGGTTGGTCATATATTGTCAAAGTTCTTTCATCACATATTATGTGACCTCTTCAGTGACTAGGGATTCTTTTCTTTGTTTTTGTGCAAAACAAAACAAAACAAAACAAAGGAAAGAATCTCCAGTTACTGAAGAGGTCACAGAATGTGTGACGAAAGAACCTTGACAATATATGAACAACCGTCCGGTTGTGGAACCAACCAACCGGAAATTTATAAATTCTTAAATATATAAATATATTTTATAATAAATTTGAGTGAAAGCAACTGGTGCGTGTGTTTCTTATTGGCAACATGACCTTCCCAAAGCATAACAATATCGGTTTCAACACATATGTTCAGCTATAGAATCTTGCTAAACAAATTCAGAAACGAAATATATATATATATATTATATATATATATATATATATATATATATATATATATATATATATATATATATATATATACGACATATATATATATATATATATATATATATATATATATATATGTAACAATTTGTTCTCTTCTATCATGACATTTTATTATTTGTTTATTTCTTATATAATTTTCTATATTTATTTATTTACTTATTTATTTTATATATATTCTTCACTTAGACAAATTTATGGTTGCAACACAGCGCCATTTTAACTCATTCTCTCGAGAATTTTACTTAACAGTCATCCGATATAGGACTGGAGAATCTTCCTTCCATTTTATTTAATTATCAGTTTATATAATCGAATCCTGTATATTGCCATGGACTTATGTGTGTGTTTGTATATATATATGTGTGGTACTCTTTTTCTGTTAATAGCTCTCAGTATGTACATACAAATATATAGATGTATATATATATATAGATGTATGTATATATATATATATATATATATATATATATATATATATATATATATATATATATATATGATTATTTCTGAAGACAGCATATATATGTGATGGTATGTATATTCTCCTTGATAGTTTGTATAATTTTGTACATAGATCTTTTGAATATGCATGCCAATTCTAACACATATATGTCCTAGAAACGATCGTTAAATAATGAACTTTTTTTGTTTAATATAAGGAACTGTTTCTTTGTTTTATTCATTATTTTTTTTATATTTTATCTTGACTCTGTATTCCGTTTATCTTTCACCGAAAGTGATTTTTGAATGCATCTCTTCTTTCCATGATATCCGGATTACATTGAGTTCTTCATACGGATTGGACACTACCGTAAACTTTTGGTAGATTTATCTACATATATATATATATATATTTATCTTTATCGATAGATAGATTTATATATGTACATATATATCTATATATTAAACTTTGTTTACAGTAACCACAGCTCCATTCGTGTCCTATATATCTCTCTCTCTCTCTCTCTCTCTCTCTCTATATATATATATATATATATATATATATATATATATATATATATATATATATATATATATATATATATATTTAATACATTAACAGAGACAGCTTTAAGCAATACTACGACCGGCTTCCGTCTCACTCAACAAACATTAGGATATACCTTAGTATAATCCCAATTATACGTTTGGGGTGCTAACTATACGTATTTTTTGGATAACCAGTTGTATTATTTGATATGAGACATAATTAAAATACATCTCTCTTTCCAAACGATCGTTTCATTATAAGTTTTCTACAAATTGGGAAAATAATGTCCAGGTTATGTAGAAGCCTACACATAGTCCGTAGGAAGATATGTAGGTGTGCTCTTATAAATCATCAGTGGATGCCTGTCAAATATCGATATAAAAAAAAACCTTACCGATATTAATGTTCCGAGATGGTACCCCTCCGTGCAAGAATGACCGACAAATTTGAAATTCCAGCAGTCACACAATGAGAAATATCACACTGCCATCAAGCGGAAAGGGGAGGTCATCCCAAAGAATAAAATAATATGCACGATATATATATATATATATATATATATATATATATATACACATACATATATATCGATAGATAGATTTATATATATATATATATATGTATATATATATATATATATATATATATATATATATATATATATATATATATATATATATATATATATATATAGCTATCTAGATAAGGAAAGAGCGAGAGATATTGTGGGCCTTTTAAGTATGAGTGTACATAAACTTGACAAATATTAGTTGAATAATTTTTCAAAAAATGTGAGTGCAGTGAGGATGTATTTTCTGACGGGATTTGAGGCAGTGATTTCGGGGTTTGCACAATTGCCTCATATATATATATATATATATAACGAAGGAAAGGTGGTAAGGAACCAGATGGACCATAACGCACCAAAGTACTCAATACTTAGGGTAGTAGAGTGGGTAATAGGAACGAGTAGGACCCAGAATTAGCCGTCGAAACGGCTTGAGCTCAGCCGTCGGGGTCCTACTCGTTCCTATATATATATATATATATATATATATATATATAAGGATTAGTGCTCTGAAATACCGATGTATACATGAATGTATATATAGTGTATTTGGTAATATACCGTATGTTTAATTAAAAACATTTTGAAGACCTTGCGCTATCATTTTAAGGTAGTGACTATGTCACTTACTACTTTTTTCGGCAAAGGAAGAGAGAGAAGCTGACATATTCTGTTTCACACTGTTGGTGTTCCTCAGAGTAACATACACTCCCACCTCTGCCAAAAATTAGAGAGGCTGAATTCTTATAGAATTCCAGTAATAATCAGGAACTGATTATACAGAGCAATTGCCGGTCAAGCAAAAATTAAGAATTAGGATTGGTGCTCTGAAATAGTGATGTATACATGAATGTATGTATAGTATATTTGGTAATATACCGTACGTTTAATTAATATATATATAATTAGATTTTAACTACAAACATAGCTGTATACAAATATGTATTTGAATTTCGTATTTCTAAAGAAATATCGTGTGTTTATAAATAAACATTTAGAAAGCCATGCCTATGAATTAAACACTAGCAGCTAACGCCACCTGGCGGTGCCCGGCAGAAGCAAGGGGGACAATCGTCGATGCATTTGAAACTCAAATGGGTTCTCGTCAGGACGATCTCTCCTGCGCGTGTAACTGCCCGACTTTGAAAACAGGCGAAAATATATAGTTTTTTCGTCCGTGTAAATGATCTGATTAATCTCGTTTGCATATGGAGCTGTATAAGTTGGCTCAAATTATAATATAATAGAATTAGAATTTAGCCTCGAACAGAGCTGTATACAGGAATTCGTATTTCTAAAGAAATACTGTATTTATAAACGTACCGTATTTCTTTAGAAATATGAAATTCAAATACATATTTTTATAAGGCTCTGTTGGAAGCTAAATTCTTCTTTATTCAGGGTCTACGCCCGGGTCTCCTGTCCATTGATTTTGCTCATAAAATCTGTCCAGTGGTTCTCTCCAGAGACATTCTAACCATATGCCCATAGTATCGGAGCTGTGACCTCTCAATTCGAAGAAGTAGCAGCTCTACCGGGAGTGACTCTTTGATTTCCGATCTACACACTCTATTGAGAAACGTTACTCCAGACACCGTTCGGGGGAACCCCATTTGAGTCGCTTATATTCACTATCGTATTCTTTCGCACATTACCCAAGATTCATGACATTATTTACGGGTCAGCTAAAGTGAAACCATTGTTCTCGGTATGGTGAACTAACTGCTGTGTAACCAGTTCTACCTAACACGTCCCATGGACTGAGTGGTCTACCATTACGGATATTATCTTCCAGTGTTCTACCACTATATATATATGTTTATATATATATATATATATATATATATATATATATAAATATATATATATATATATACATATATATATATATATATATATATATATATATATATATATACATATATATATACATATATATATATATATATATATATATATATATATAAATATATATATATATACATATATATATATATATATATACACACACAAACAAATATATATATATATATATATATATATATATATATATATATATATATATATATATATATATATATGTATATATATATATTGTTATATTTGGGGAGGGTCATATTTGCGTAATATTGCCAGAATTAATAACAGAACACACTCACTGTTTGGTTGGTTTTCGCTTCTCGCTGTCTTTTATATATATATATCTGCGATCTAACTTACTCGGTCCTCAATGTTGCCATTGACTGACCGGCGGTTAAAAATAATACAGATACAATATAGACAAACACATATATATATAGTTTACATAAATCTTTCGTTGCACATCTGCAACATCGTCAGTGGTGTTATATTCATTGTTCCTCCTGTTGTGTTGTATGTCTACGCCATTTTTTTTTTTTGTTCAGTCTGTCTATATATTTATTTATTTATTTATTTGCTTGTTTGTTTATCTTATTTTATTTTGTCTTCTTTGCGCATGCGTTTGCGTGTGTGTATAGTGTTATGTGTGATGTGTGACTAGTGTGTATAGTGTTGTGTCTGCTGGGTGACTAGTGTGTGTTTATGTGCTTGTGTATGTATTTATTTATCTTATTTTATTTAATTTAATTTACTTATTTATTTATACTTCTCTTAGGTCAGTGTTGTTTGTTTGGGTGTTGTTGTTGTTCCACTCATTCTTTCTGTTTAGCTTTGGTCTTCTAATTTCTATTTCACTGGCCTCTCTGATTTGCCTATCTGCTGGGTCATTCCTATGTTTAGATATTATTCTAATTTCTATGTTGTCTATGTTACCGTCATGATGTTGTCTAGCATGTTCGTATAGTACTGACCCGTTTTTTCGTCCTTTTAGTTCCCCCCAGTGTTGGTCTATCCTTTCACCTATGCTACGAGCTGTCTCACCTATGTATGTTGTTGTCGTGTTTCTGCATAGACAGCCATGACCTTAGATGTTTCTGCCCTAGTAGACCTATAAGAGGTAGACCCCCCACCATAACCTCAATGGCTAAAAAGACTCCCATAGGAAGGTGGATTGGGTGGACCAAAGCTATACGGACCCCCCAAAACACTGATCAGGTAAGAAAAATGGTTGCACATGCAATAGGGGCTAGTATCAAAACTACCCTAAAGGGCCACATATTTAAGTTCAATGAGAAAATCTACACCCAAAATGAGGGAGCAGCCATCGGCGTCAGCATAGCTGGCGATGTTGCCAACCTTTTCATGGTATGGTGGGAAAGGAGACTTAAAGATCTCCTTAATGAAAGCTCCATAGACCTCATCATGTACTCTCGTTATGTAGACGATATCAATATAGTTATAAGAACACCCCCACTAGAGAGCACTAACAAGTTTGATTTAGAACGTAGCACGATGGAAAGCATCCAGCAGATAGCTAATTCCATACACCAGAGTATAACTGTAACTATAGACTTCCCTTCCAAACACCCTAACAATAGACTACCTGTATTAGACACAGAACTCTGGATTAACACTATAGACGAGAGAGCCCAAATTCTCCACTCACACTATGCTAAACCCATGGCCTCCAAATACCTGATACTCAAAAACTCAGCAATGTCCAGTAGTGCTAAGTTTAATATTCTGATCGCAGATTTGGTACGAGTGATGAAGAATGTGTCCAGCATGTGCGACCCAACAGAAATGGAAGGACACATCCAACACTTCATCAACCGCATGCAGTTCTCTGGCTACAACCAAAGAGACAGAGTCAGAGTATACGAAGGAGCCATGGAAAAGTATAAGACCCTCATAGAACTGGACATGAAAGGAATTTGCCCACTATACAGGAGCAAATCATGGAATAGCTTAGATAGGGCTAGACATAAGATAGGGAAGGCCACATCATGGTACGACAACCAGAGATATCAGAGTGTCATGTTTGTGGACGCCACCCCTGGAGGGAAATTAGCTAACCAGTGTAGAAAGGCCCTGAGAAAGACCCACTTAAAAATAAAGGTGGTAGAAAAGCCAGGAACCACCATAAAATCCCTGATCAGCAAAACCTACCCTTTTAAGAAAACCCACTGTACCAATAGGAAATGTATCATATGTAAGGTGAACCCCCGGATAAACTGTAAAACTAGAAACGTAGTCTATAGCATAAGATGTACAGAGGGTACTTGCAGAAACACGACAACAACATACATAGGTGAGACAGCTCGTAGCATAGGTGAAAGGATAGACCAACACTGGGGGGAACTAAAAGGACGAAAAAACGGGTCAGTACTATACGAACATGCTAGACAACATCATGACGGTAACATAGACAACATAGAAATTAGAATAATATCTAAACATAGGAATGACCCAGCAGATAGGCAAATCAGAGAGGCCAGTGAAATAGAAATTAGAAGACCAAAGCTAAACAGAAAGAATGAGTGGAACAACAACAACACCCAAACAAACAACACTGACCTAAGAGAAGTATAAATAAATAAGTAAATTAAATTAAATAAAATAAGATAAATAAATACATACACAAGCACATAAACACACACTAGTCACCCAGCAGACACAACACTATACACACTAGTCACACATCACACATAACACTATACACACACGCAAACGCATGCGCAAAGAAGACAAAATAAAATAAGATAAACAAACAAGCAAATAAATAAATAAATAAATATATAGACAGACTGAACAAAAAAAAAAAAATGGCGTAGACATACAACACAACAGGAGGAACAATGAATATAACACCACTGACGATGTTGCAGATGTGCAACGAAAGATTTATGTAAACTATATATATATGTGTTTGTCTATATTGTATCTGTATTATTTTTAACCGCCGGTCAGTCAATGGCAACATTGAGGACCGAGTAAGTTAGATCGCAGATATATATATATAAAAGACAGCGAGAAGCGAAAACCAACCAAACAGTGAGTGTGTTCTGTTATTAATTCTGGCAATATTACGCAAATATGACCCTCCCCAAATATAACAATATCTGTTTCGACACACGATTTCATATAAAAAACCTCGCAAAACTAATTCATCGCCGCTATATATATATATATATATATATATATATATATATATATATATATATATACTACCAGATTTACCCGGCGTTGCTCGGGGTTTGCAATTATGCTAAGAATATACAGCTAGGAAGTATAAGAATATTATTTGTCCCCAACTTGTCAAAATAAACAGAAGTCTTCAATAATTAATGCAAACGAATATTTAGTGCAATCTTTGTACACATAAAACTATGTTGATAATGAAGGAAAACACTGAACAGGATGTAGTTATACAAATGATTAAAGACAATACACGTTGCAAATCTGTAAAAAAACAGGCAGTTTTGCTAAAGTACAAAAAGTTGTAATGAAAGCAGAGTTGTATACAAACAAAAATACAATGAGAGTAGAATAAGAGAAAATCAATTCTTTGAGAGCATCCTTTGCTGTGTATGGTTACATTTTGAACTTATATCCAAAATATCCTGCAAGACATATTCATTGGTATGTTTTGTAATGAGTAAGGTGAAGTTAAGGCAGAGCTGTAATAAGTTTTTTTTGTTAACACTAAAGCACTTCAGGATAGACGATATTCTTTGTTTTTCTTTTCGGAACAAACGCAAATAGATTATCTCGACTGCCAACTCGTAAGCAGGCAACGTAGAATTGCCCGTGCGAAAAGCAAGGTTCATCCAAGTGAATTCCAGTGACGGACATAGTTTGACCTTGCGACTTGTTTATAGACATCGCAAAGGCAACACGAAGGGAAAAATAAGGATTGTCAATAAAGTTGGTTATCTCCCTTACATCAATATTGCTACCGATAATTTTGATATCAATTTTTTATTGCTCAACGTGGGTCGATTGGAAAAATGTTTGTGATGTGACCATCTTAGCGACTTGTGCAACAAGCACAGAAAATTAATGATATTATAAAAACCGTAAGGAAGTGTAAAGGAAGTTAGAAGTGATTTTTTAAGATGTCAGATGACGCCAAGGATTAAATGTTATAAGGTTAAAAAGTTAAAATTGTTTATCTTAAGAATATAATTAAAACATGAACCATATGTTATTTTATACTAAGTCATAAATTTACTTGCTATAAGTTAAACAATTTTTTTAAATTTTCTCTTTTGAATATATTTAAAGCATAAATCATAGGTTATTCCACATATATATATAAAAAAAAACTATATATAAAAAACATGGTTTTCCACATAAACACTTGGATATATATATTAAAAACGTTTGAAGATATAAAAATATAAAAATATAAAAATATTTGAAAATATAAAAATATTGGAAGGAATGAAAATAATTGTTTCTACTTGAGGCACAAGGCCAGCAATTACCCAGTGCATTAGTGGTACTTTATTTTATCGACCCCGTAAGGATGAAAGGCAAAGTCAACCTCGGCGGGATTTGAACTCAGATCGTAAAGGGACGTAACTATGCTGGAAAGCATGGCGTCCGACCCTCTACCAATACTGCCAATCCACCGCCCTTAGGTATGAAAATAATGGTTTTTCTATATCTTTCAAAGGAATTTTCAATAGATTTTTCCTAAAACCTTCTGTAAGTTTTTCAAATAAAATTGTTCTTAAAGGAGTTTCAAGCAGTCATATAAACGTAGAGATAATAGAAAGTAAATTAAATATATATGAATCATATACAGATATAGAAAACATTATGTAAAGGAGATAAATCATATATTACATTTTATATATATATTTAAAAGTTGAGTTTAAACGACGTTTACATGAACTAAATCAATTATTCCGCAAATTAATAGAGTTCATTATTTTTAGTATAAAGAATATTTCTTCAACGCAGAGTGAGCAATTTTTGGATAAAGCAGTGTATGGAGGAGATTGGGAAATAATTTTCCAAAGTAAAGAATAGTTAATATTCTCGGATTTTAGTCCCATAATAAGTTAGATAGAAAAGTTGAAGATTTTTTACCAATATTCGTAAAGGAACATTTATGGTTATTAAAACGAGATTTGAAGTCTGTGGAAGTAGAGCCGACATAGTTAAAGGAGTTTTCATTTGTTTTGACATTACAATTGTATACTATATTTTTAACTAAACAATTATTATTTAGAGGACAGTTAGATTTATTTCTACAATTATATTTATCTGAGTTTATATTATTGGGAGCCGTAACATTATATTGGATATTGCTAGGGTTATTAATGCTATTCTGGTTAGGTTTTAAGTTTCTATTATTAATTCTATTAATATTCTGCGCTAAATTCATAGTGGTGGAATATGAGAGTTTAATAGTATGTTTATTAAAGATTTTTTTTTCCACTTATATCTTTCTCCTTCCTTTTACTATTTCTTTTTTGCTTTTTTTCTCTCTCCCTTACATATCATGTTCTTCCAACAGTTTAAATTAAATAAACCGTTATCTTTTCAACCTTTGCATACTCACTCATAACTTATATTACCCTCAATAAATGTACTATCTCCACTATCCAGGAAGCTCCAACCGTTAAGGTTGTGTTTTTTTCCGGGTATGTCAATATTTATTTATAAACCAAATCTGTATTTTATCTGGTGAAAGCGCACCATAATTTACCTTGGTTGCCCTTGAAATATGTATAATAAAATAAATATGATTTTATAAATATAGTTTCCATTTATTAATATATTGTATATATATATATATATATATATATATATATATATATATATATATATATATATATATATATATATATATATGTTTATATATATGTTTATATATACGTATTATCGATGGACTCTCTCGGCGTATATCGACATGCGAGGAAACTATTTCACATATATAGCATAGCACATATATAGTATAGTTCTACAAGTACATAAATTGTAGATATTAAACACACACATAAACACACACACATATATATATATATATATATATTTATATGCACATACACACACATGTTCATATATTTATATGCACCCGGCCGATTAACCCACTCGATATGCAAATTGGGCTACTCAGCCGTTAATATGCATAAGGTAAGTATATACGTTCAACAATCTGGCAGGAGGGTATACGTTGCTGACG
>OZ024741.1:212121553-212156553 GCA_964016885.1 Eledone cirrhosa | reverse complement strand
ACATATTTATGATTATATACAAGGTAACTATGGTTGGTATGTAATTCCTCATATAATACAATATCATAAAAGCCATAGCTAACTTTCTGCAACAACAACAAAGTGAAATCTAACTCCAACAACAACAGCATTTTACCCCCTTTATTTTTACCTCTCACTAGAAATATCTCCGTTACTTCCCATTTAATTATATGTTGTTCACATTAAAATTAACCCAGGTGCATTATTAATTACATATCTTTCTAGATACTTCCATTGTTCATCTGCCTTGTCTTTCCTTACTCTTCAGATCTATTACCTTTCCTATATTTCAATTTTTTATTGAAACCATATTTATTCATCTTTGTTTCTTTATGAAATTCTTGGTATATTTTTATATATTTTTATATATTTTTTTCGTTTTGTTTTGTTTTGTTGTTTATGGTGGGGAGGAAAGGTGACTTCTACTTCCTTTATTATCAGCCAAGAGATTTTTTTCTTTCTTTTTCCATTATGATAATTATTAATTTGAAATTAGGTTGCTAAACTTTCTGGCTAGATGAAGATTTGATTAAGGGCCCTGCTACTGATATCGATATTAATTACTTGTAATAAAGACGATTTTCTGTTAAGTTCAGCTGGTAACATGCATACACACACACTCTACTACCCCAAGTATAGAGTACCACTCGTGAGGAATAGTCTAATAGAGCTTACCAGTTCCATTCTGATATATGTATTAAATTTAAGCCCAAATCACATTTTGGGGGAGACAGTTTACCTTGTACAGTTATATATATATATACATGCACGCATACACACACACACATATGTATATATATATATATATATATATATATATATATATATATATATATATATATATATATATATATATATATATATATATATAAGAAGGTGTGGTAAGATACAAGGTGGACCAAAACGCACCAGAGTACTCGATACTTAGGGTAGTAGAGTGGGTAATATAAAAACGTCAGGACTCTGACAGCTGAGATCCGGCCGTTTCGACAGATAGTTCCGATCTTTTCATATATATATATATATATATATATATATATATATATATATATATATATGAACCTACTGGTTGAAGACAGAGAGTGGGATTGTGAGAAGGTGATAGTAAGGATGAAAAGAACCCAGTACTCGAATGGCATTATTTGTTATCGACCCCAAAATGATGAAAGGCAAAATTAACCTTGGTGATATTTTAACTTACATTACAGAGAACCCGACCCTATAACTTATACCATTCTATCTCTCGTTGTAAGGACTCTACACATGTTTCGCCTGTTTTTTTACATCTATACAAGGCCAATAATGTTACAACTCAACTATCTGTTCTAAGATGATCGATAAGGTGGAGTCATTACAGCGTTCTATATATATTCCGGCTGTCTATCTAGTGAATTCATATCCTATCGATGTCTATTGTGCTTTTTCTCCTTTCGGAGTCTTTACAAATGTATTAACCTATTGTTGGTGCAGGCTTCTCTACATTCAGTAGTTATATCCCGGATGATTCGCTGGATCAAGGAAACGTTAGTCCCGAGAGGTTGTCTCTGCTTGTATCTCTACTGTATGTGAACCTAAAAACTTTAGCGGAAGCATGGTAAAAACTACCATGACATACTCGATTGAGAATGGAAGCAGGAGATAGTTATCTTTCTATATAAACACACACACACACACACACACACACACACACACACACACACATATATATATATATATATATATATTTATAATAATAAATTTCAAGACTAAAATCCAAAGAGGGCTCGATAAGGATAAATATATATCAAATATATAAGAACCGTAGAGCAAATATTTATTAAAATAACAGATTAAAGTTTAAGCAAAGAATCGCTGCTTTCACCCTTAAGGGGATCTTCTGAAACTAACAAAGTTAATCTGTGAACGCAAAACTGGATATTTCAAAAAACGTTGCAAGAAAGACGATACTTTGGTTCGTGGACACGTTCCCTGGCAAAGAACGGGAAAAAAGGAATATAATACGTCATTATTTGGAGCGGTGAAAAACAATTACACGCAAAGACAAAACCACGTTTATTGTATAACTGAAGTCGTAGACTAATATTCTATTAGGTGGTTCATTGAGACATTCTCTGGCAATGAACGTAAAAAACGAAGATAAATCGTCATATGTGGAGCGTGGAGAACAATTGCACGCAAAGACAAAACCACGTAAATGGTATAACTGAAGTCGTAGACTAAAATTCTAACTAGGAAACCGAATGATTCACGGCTTCAGAGTTAAGAATAAAGTAAATAAAATACAGAGGTAAATGAAATTAAATAAATACATACACGCATCCATATACGTACAATCACAAGCATATGCGAAAACACTCGCCATAGGTATACAAATACACGCACGTGCACTAAAAAAAAAAAAATAAATAAAAAGCCGCACGCACATACAGAACCCACTCACCGCCTGTACCCGCACGCATACAACTGTATACACCAAATACACATAAAAATATATATATATATGAGTGTGTGTGTTTGCGTGTATAACCATATATAAATAAATACGTATATATATATATATTTGGCCTGAAATGGGGTCCTTTCTTGCTCACACCTTACTCGTGTCGGACGGTCTGCTGTCTCTCGCCCATGAAATCCACACAGCTTAAGGTGATCGGACTCCCATGTTCTTGTTTTTTCCTATCTTTGTGTTGCTATCCTTCTATGTTTGTTTACTTGTCTCGCTCGCTTTACGCGATTTACTTGTCCCAATAGCTTTATTTAGCTATTGCTCGCACCAACTGCAGGTATATTATTTTTAAAGCGATGAAATACCAATGAGGGTTGGAAAATCACTGATGAAGGACTATTTTTATCATATGTAACCCATGTGCAACTACACAGTATTCAATCTTCTCATGTTTATATATACCAATACTGGATTTTACCATCTGTCCAGGGTCCGGGAAAGTATCAACACATATATTTTTATTGTTTGACCCGAATTACTTGGTCGTTTTGTTTTGGCTGTGCGGATGATATGTTTAACCATCATCTCAGTGTGTTTGGCCCTTAACGTATGTTGTAGCTCTGATTCATATGATTCATCGAGCGCTTGCCACACATATCGGACGTTGATTTTCGTTAATTCCTGAGCTGAAAACGATTCTCGCTAATTTATATTTATATATATATATACGTATTTATTTATTTATATACGTCTATTTCTAATTATATATATATATATAATTAGAAATGGAAGCTTTCACCGAATCTTTTGACTAAAGAAACTTTAGCCTGATAGTGGGGTTTATAACCCTCAGAGAAATGGAAAAAGATGAGTATTGACGTACACGTACGTTAATACTCATTATCAGGGTAAAATTTCTTTAGTAAAAAAATACGGTGAAAGCTTCTATTTCTAATTTCAAACTCGCTCACTGTTTCAAAACGTACTTACTTGTCATATATATATATGTTAAAACAAAAAACAAAAACAAAACAAAGAGTGCAGTACAAAGTGTTAGTATTAGGTTCACGCTTGAGAGTGAGGGGTGGGGGACGACGTTTCGGGTATAAGCCTTTCACCAGGAGAAAAGTGGGAAGGAAAAGAGTTCCGAGGGTCTGTGTGTGTGTCTTATAAAATTATCATTTAAAATATCATATTGACCTATAATATTCGGGGATGTTTCTAATTAAATCGTGGAATTTCCACGGGGTAAAATAGGAATACATAATTAAGTATTTTCCTTTATATTGTCAATCGTTTCTTCTACCCATTCCGGATACCATTTCTCTTCTTACATAGCATCTTAGTTTTTCGATGAAGGGAACTGCTTCATGAAAGTAACACGCGTATTCCAGAGATATGTTTACCTTTAACGTAACTTTCAGGGAGATTCAACGTAACACAGTGTGTGACAAGAGTGGTCCTTTTCATTATAGGTATCGTCCATTTGACGAACTTCCAAACTGTTTCCCCTTCTACCCAATTTCCTTCACAAATAGCACTTGTCGATAATGCCACGCAGTCGGATTGAACCCGGGGCCTGCTTATTGCGAAGCAAGCCTCTTAACCTCTTAGCTATGCTGGGTTGACATCCTTCGCAGCATAAATAAACATATTCACACCTCATTATTAAATTACACATTTTCATCGATGTTAAATTACTGCAAGTTGTGAAAGAACAAGTCGTTTCAAATTACACACTGGAAAAACTCTAGATGAAAATGTAGATAATAATAAATACAACCATGTTTTTTAGTTTGTTTGTTTGTTTTGTCAGTTGTAGTGTAACTAATAAGGAATCTAAAACGTTTCAAAATGGAGTCCGAACAATGATTTCTGTCAGAGAGCAACTGAAAAATCATGCCAACATCGGTCGTCAATTGCATGCTAGCAGATTTCCTTTCAGATATTGACAAGAACACTGAGGACAATTTTGGCAGCATGTAGAAAGCTGGCGTTTTACCAAGATGAACTTTCAAAATCCAATGTATTGAAGGCTTTGGAACAATTCCAAGAATTTGTCTGTCAGTCGTTATTAGTTACGTGAGGAAGGATTACCTTAAAAGAAATATTTATCATCAAAAGACCAGCAAAGGTGGTTATTTCTAAAATACTGCACCGATTGTTGTGAACGTGGCTACCGACGGATATTCATAGAAACAGTCATAAAATACACGGCATGGGGGGGGGGGGGTAGAAATAGAAAAAAATGAAGTCTTTTTGGCTTCGATAACCGAGACATAATTTTTAATAAAGAGCAGGAAGTCACTTTCATAGGAAAGTATTTGATGGAACAAAAGAAATGGGGAGGGGGTTTCAACTGCTTACATTCCACAATATATAAATTGGAAATGCAGAATCTCATCTCAATTTTCGTTCCTAAAAATAACTTAAATGTTTCTTCAACGTTATAATTCGTTAGATTTAACTTCAAGGTTTGTCTCCATTTTATGTTTCTCTGTTACCTGGACGGTCTGTATTCGTTGGACAATTACGTTCCTTGTATATTCTATCTCTCCAATCTCTCCTTCCTACTCTCTCTCCCTTATATATATATATATAGAGAGAGAGAAAGAGAGAGAGAGAGAGAGGGGGGAGAGAGAGAGAGAAGTTGACAGATACATCGATACAGAGAGTGAGCGACAGATACATCGATACAGAGAGTGAGCTCACTCAATCTCTGTATCGAAATATCTGTCAATTTATCTCTCTCTCTCTTTCACTCTCCCTCTCTCTCTCTCTCTCTCTTTCAATATATATATATATATATATATATATATATATATATATATATATATATATATACACACACATATATATATTAAAATAACAGATTAAAGTTTAAGTGAAGAATCGCTGCTTTCACCCTTAACGATTCTTTGCTTAAACTTTAATCTGTTATTTTAATAAATATTTGCTCTAGGGTTCTTATATATTTGATATATATTTTTCCTCATCGAGGCCTCTTTGGATTTTAGTCTTCACATTTATCGGTAGCGGGTCGAACGCCATGCTTTGACTCATAGAGTTACGACCCTTGCCATTCTGAGTTCAAATCCCGCCACGGTTAACTTTGCCTTTCATCCTTACGGGGTCGATAAAATAAAGTACCAGTAATGTACTGGCTAATTGCTGGCCTTGTGCCAAAAGTAGAAACAATTATTATTACTATATATATATATATAAAGAAATAAGAAAAGAGTCAGGACCTGGACGACAGAGCTCAAGCCGTTTCGACGGCTATTTCTGGACTAAATCAAATTTGTAGCGTGGTGTTGATATAACCGAACTCTTCAAGGTATAATTCCATATATGGGCATGCGATAGTCAGGCATTTCTGAAGGTTGTAGTTATCGAATGGCGTGGTCGAAGTTCTTTGTAAAAACAGTTAAATCATTCATGGCGGCGGGTAGGAGGTGGGGGTGGCTGAACTTGCCTGTAGAACAAAGAAGAAATGGGTGAAGCCGGTCAAGAGTTAAAAGTAAATTCGATGCTGCTATTTCTAAAGAGTGTGGATAAAGTAGGCTAGCTAAAAGGCAAGCGAAAATAGAATTATACAGGAATCTGAAAGATGCGAAATTATAAAATTAAAGAACTAGAGTCTAAAACAAGAAAACCGGGATTAATAAAATACATCTAATTCAGTACGCCCGGGGCTTCATCTCATAGCTGTAAAATATCAATAACGATGCACCCCCCCCCCCCCCCAAAAAAAAGAAACAACTGCTATATTTTTAGCTGGTTTTGTGTTTTCAGCCAATGCTACATAGATTTCGCGGGGTGGGGGTACTGAGGCTACAAAAACCGATGGGCTGCCCCAGGGTAAGCAAAAGAGGAAAAAGGAATAGGAAGAGGAGAGGGAGTGGAAGGAAGTGAGAAGAAGAGATAAAAGGAAAAGAAGAAAATTATTACATCTACCTATGTGTGCTGGGGTTTCCCCTATCTTGATCGGCAAGTGGGGAAAAGAAAGATGTTACAGCCATTGTCTACCCACCCGGGTCACGAGGGGGTTTGAAGGCGAGGTAAGTCTTACGTAATCGGTGTTTACATGCGATTACAAGTTCGTCTTTTTTGTTTAGGAGTTGGTCCTTCCTAAACAGCATTTGTATAGTTTCCTCCGAGCATAAGTTACACGGACGGCATCCCCCCCCCCCCCCCCGAGTAGGAGTTAGCCTTGGAAAGTAAGCTCCAACTAAGATGATATGTTATCTTTTTATCTTGGAGGTCCCAAATATGGCCCGAAAATGTAGTGGCATGTCGCCGGGCTGGGTTTCTGATCGTATGTTGGTGTTGGTAGAATCGGGTCTTAAAGTCACAGGTGGTTAATCCTATATAGGCTTTGTTTGGTACTGTGGTGCGTTATGGTCCACCTGGTTCCTTACCACACTTCCTTCGTTATATATATAAAGAGAGAGTTTTTTGGGGGGTGGGGGGGTACCCTCAGGAGTTCTTCCCTTTTATTAGTTCTTGTTTTTGTGCTGCTGAGCCTCCACTTACCCTCCACACCAGACCACTTATCCTCCTCACCAGTTGGGAAGCCAATTTAGTCGACCATGAAGCAGATTGTAATGTATTACATGGTACCAATAGCCTGACGTGATCTAGGTATATATATATATATATATATATATATATATATATATATATATATATATAATATATATATATATATATGTATAATACTAGCTGAATTACCCACGCCTTGCTGCGTTTCACACATTTGTTTTGTAAGAAAATGATGATTGATTTTAAATCAGGGATATAATTTATGGAGAAAAAATAAAAGGAAAATGTTAAAAAAGTAATTAACTAATAACTTTTGTTGTAATTCTAGTGATGTTTTGCCATAGATAAAATGTCTAAATTAGACAAATTCAAAGAGAGCACCTATTTTTGTTGATTTACGTTTAATTAATAGAAAAACCCCGTTATAATAGAGATTCCAATACTCAAGTTATGGGCTTCAGAAAAATTTCACTATAGGGAGTTTAACCCCCATTAGGGTGCCTTAATATTATTGAAATTTGCTGAAATTGTGTGAATAGGCATGATATCTTGTCATTTACCTATGGTTAAATTTCATATAAATCGAAGGGAGAAAATTTTCAGCTGGGTTTGTGTCGCGGGGGTGCCCCCGGAGAACCCTTGGATTAAAATGAAATATACTTATCCAAGTACCCTGATCAATGTTGTTTCAGAATATATATCGCTATGGGGTCTATCTCCAAAAACATAGGAGGTGTTCGTGAACCATAGGAGGTGTTCGTGAACAAACCAACAAACAGGCAGGAACTACAACTTTATATATATATATTATATGTATACATATAATGTTAGCAGTGGTACCCGGCGTTGCACGGGATAAGGTATTTTGGAACGCGTGCCGCCAACAGACCTAATCTTGGCAAAACTGCAGCCTGGACAATATGTAAAGAAAATAAACTGAATACGCTGATGGCTGCATAATCTTTGAGGTTTTCCTCGATGAAGCAGGAAAAATGCAGGTTTTCACCTAATGCGGGTCCTAGGGGATCAAGAAAATGAATCTTTTTTATGTGTATAATATGCCTTGAAATTTCGGGAACATCGGCTAGACGTAACGCCTAATAAAAGCCCTAAAAAGCTGAAAAAATGAAGTTTTTCACCTAATGCGGGCCCTAGGCCATAACAAAAAGTCGGATTTTCTTTGCTCATGGTATGAAGAAGAGACTGATTAATACATAGTTATAATTTTAAGGAAATCAGTCTGACCTAACGCCTCAAAGGACCCCTAAAAAGTTGAAAAAAACGCAGTTTTTCACCTAATGCCGTCCCTACGGGATCAAAAAGTCGGGTACTTCTCGAGTTTTAGGGATTCAAACACACAGACACACACACACATACATCCTCAGTTTTATATAGATTATATTGTAGAGTAAAATGACAGGAGGCAGGACAATTACATTGTGGTTAACATTACAAAACGACCAATTCTACCCAGTGGTGATTCACCAAATCTGTGTGTGTGTGTGTGTGTGTGTGTGTGTGTGTGTGTGTGTGTGTGTGTGTGTGTACACACTTCTATGCAAAAGGCAAACGGAAACAACAAATAATACACCTTACTACCATACTATAAAAAATTTATATTGATATAAATGCTTGATATAAGAGGGAAAGGTTTCATACGTTTAACACACTAGACTTTCATGAAAAGATAGAACGAGAAATAGAAGATGAAATAGAAAGATAGAACCGTGAAGAGATAGGAAAAGAAAACGGTTGTGAAAAAAGTCTCTCTATAATCAATTATATATACAAGGGGAATATCATATATATATACATATATATACATATGTATCTAGGTGTCTGTGTGTGTGGGTGGGAGTGTGTTAAGAGTTCCATGATTCTATAGGTTCATAAAACTCTATTATTGCCATGCACCAATATGAAGGTTTAGAAATCATAATTGATAAAGTGCCTAGCATCGCCGATGTCTTAATTTGCTGTATTTATATATATATATAAATATATATATATAAATAAATAAATATCTATATATCTATCTATATATATATATATATATATATATATATATATATATATATATATATATATATATATATATATATATATATATACTTGGGGAGGGTCATATTTGCGTAATATTGCCAGAATTAATAACAGAACACACTCACTGTTTGGTTGGTTTTCGCTTCTCACTGTCTTTTATTATATCTGCGATCTAACTTACTCGGTCCTCAATGTTGCCATTGACTGACCGGCGGTCAAAAATAATACAGATACAATATAGACACAAACACATATATATATATATAGTTTACATAATTTACATAAATCTTTCGTTGCACATCTGCAACATCGTCAGTGGTGTAAGGAAATCCGAAATCTCATCACAGCAAACGAGAGAGACGACTTCATGAGCGTCATCCGACGCGAAACGAAATATGCTCAAAACGAATGCTGTAGGCATTTCAAGAAGAAATTAGAATGGATGAATAAGAAAAAACTACAAGAAAGGAAAATCGAATATTCTCAAAAATACCCAGATAACATCGACAATATCCGTATGAGTGATGTAAAACTACCGGAAGAATTTACCAATGACCACACAGTAAATATCTATGGGAACACTTTAATCAGCAAACAAGAACAACAAATCCTAAGGTTACCACCAAAATTTGCCATCTACAAAAAGATTAACCCTATGGAATGCAAAACGGAGCTGGAAAAGTGTTTCACAAAAATACGTTGGAATGCAAAGGTAAACAACAACAACAATAATAACGGTAGTAATAATATAAACAATAACTCTGGGTATAGAAATAACAGCTATAACCATAACAATGGCAGGAAAGTGAGAAATAGTGATAATGGCAACAATACTAGCGATAGACGGAACAACAACAACCACAATAATAATAATAATAGAAACGTTAACCACAGACACAGCAACAGTGACCACAGTAGTAATAACGGTAACAATACGAACAACAACAACAATAACCACAGTGGTAATAATGAAAATAGTACATGTAGCAACATCAACAAAAACAAGAAACATAATAATAGTAACAACCACAATGGTAGAAATAGCAGTAACAACAACAACAATAACGGTGAAGTAAACAACAATACATCTAGCAATCATAACAATAATAATAATAATGCTAATGATAGAAACAACAACAACCACCATGATAACAATAATAGCAACACACACAACTATGAAGATAGAAATAACGACAACCCCTTAGAGAAACTATTTTTCAACCCAGCTGACAAAACATATAAGATGGGTAATATCTATCCTACGAGGTTACCCTTTAATAAAAGAGTTTGCATACCACAGCAAATAGATGACGAGACGGAGGCACAGTTCACCATAGCTAGAAATAAGATTAGACAGGTAGTAGACAGGTACACTATGAGACAGAGCAGACCAGAGGCCCAACAACTTGGGAGAAAACCTGTAGAAGGCTTGGTTAGCCTCAAGCAGCGCACAAGGGATGGTGAGATAGTGTGTCTACCCACAGATAAGTCTGGTAGGATGTCAATAGATAGCATGCCGAACTACATCGAGGCAATGCAACCCCACATCACCAACACGAGCGAAGTTGCACAAATAACACACGATGGGAGAGAAAAAATCCTCAACGCTCACATGATGATGTGGACTGAGATCCTAAAGCCAAGCAGACGCACTGCCAACAACTTCCAGGCGTCTAACAATGGCATACCACCCTTGTATGGGCTCCGCAAAGACCACAAGACAGTCGACGACCCGACAACAGGACCACCAACAAGACCCGTATGCGGAGCTAATATAGCTAGCAACTACAGGATCTCCTACTTCCTCTCAATGGTTATACGCCCAATAATCAAGATGTCCCCAGATGTATGTGAAAGTACAGAGGACCTCCTCAGCCGAATCAGTGAGTGCAACAAAAACAGGAGCCTATCCAACTGCATAATAGGCAGCATGGATGTAGTGTCACTGTACCCATCCATTAACATTGATTTTGCTGTGAAAAGATGTGTGGAGATGATCATTGAGAGTGAGGTGGAGTTCTGCGACGTCGACACAGACGAGCTGGGCCTCCTACTTAGACTTACCTACGACACTGACTACCTAGACAGCCATGACCTTAGATGTTTCTGCCCTAGTAGACCTATAAGAGGTAGACCCCCCACCATAACCTCAATGGCTAAAAAGACTCCCATAGGAAGGTGGATTGGGTGGACCAAAGCCATACGGACCCCCCAAAACACTGATCAGGTAAGAAAAATGGTCGCACATGTAATAGGGGCTAGTATCAAAACTACCCTAAAGGGCCACATATTTAAGTTCAATGAGAAAATCTACACCCAAAATGAGGGAGCAGCCATCGGCGTCAGCATAGCTGGTGATGTTGCCAACCTTTTTATGGTATGGTGGGAAAGGAGACTTAAAGATCTCCTTAATGAAAGCTCCATATACCTCATCATGTACTCTCGTTATGTAGATGATATCAATATAGTTATAAGAACACCCCCACTAGAGAGCACTAACAAGTTCGATTTAGAACGTAGCACGATGGAAAGCATCCAGCAGATAGCTAATTCCATACACCAGAGTATAACTGTAACTATAGACTTCCCTTCCAAACACCCTAACAATAGACTACCTGTATTAGACACAGAACTCTGGATTAACACTATAGACGAGAGAGCCCAAATTCTCCACTCACACTATGCTAAACCCATGGCCTCCAAATACCTGATACTCAAAAACTCAGCAATGTCCAGTAGTGCTAAGTTTAATATTCTGATCGCAGATTTGGTACGAGTGATGAAGAATGTGTCCAGCATGTGCGACCCAACAGAAATGGAAGGACACATCCAACACTTCATCAACCGCATGCAGTTCTCTGGCTACAACCAAAGAGACAGAGTCAGAGTATACGAAGGAGCCATGGAAAAGTATAAGACCCTCATAGAACTGGACATGAAAGGAATCTGCCCACTATACAGGAGCAAATCATGGAATAGCTTAGATAGGGCTAGACATAAGATAGGGAAGGCCACATCATGGTACGACAACCAGAGATATCAGAGTGTCATGTTTGTGGACGCCACCCCTGGAGGGAAATTAGCTAACCAGTGTAGAAAGGCCCTGAGAAAGACCCACTTAAAAATAAAGGTGGTAGAAAAGCCAGGAACCACCATAAAATCCCTGATCAGCAAAACCTACCCTTTTAAGAAAACCCACTGTATCAATAGGAAGTGTATCATATGTAAGGTGAACCCCCGGATAAACTGTAAAACTAGAAACGTAGTCTATAGCATAAGATGTACAGAGGGTACTTGCAGAAACATGACAACAACATACATAGGTGAGACAGCTCGTAGCATAGGTGAAAGGATAGACCAACACTGGGGGGGAACTAAAAGGACGAAAAAACGGGTCAGTACTATACGAACATGCTAGACAACAACATGACGGTAACATAGACAACATAAAAATTAGAATAATATCTAAACATAGGAATGACCCAGCAGATAGGCAAATCAGAGAGGCCAGTGAAATAGAAATTAGAAGACCAAAGCTAAACAGAAAGAATGAGTGGAACAACAACAACACCCAAACAAACAACACTGACCTAAGAGAAGTATAAATAAGTAAATAAAATTAAATAAAATAAGATAAATAAATACATACACAAGCACAATAACAACAAGCACATAAACACACACTAGTCACCCAGCAGACACAACACTATACACACTAGTCACACATCACACATAACACTATACACACACGCTAACGCATGCGCAAAGAAGACAAAATAAAATAAAATAAACAAACAAGCAAATAAATAAATAAATATATAGACAGACTGAATAAAAAATGGCGTAGGCATACAACACAACAGGAGGAACAATGAATATAACACCACTGACGATGTTGCAGATGTGCAACGAAAGATTTATGTAAATTATGTAAACTATATATATGTGTTTGTGTCTATATTGTATCTGTATTATTTTTGACCGCCGGTCAGTCAATGGCAACATTGAGGACCGAGTAAGTTAGATCGCAGATATAATAAAAGACAGCGAGAAGCGAAAACCAACCAAACAGTGAGTGTGTTCTGTTATTAATTCTGGCAATATTACGCAAATATGACCCTCCCCAAGTATAACAATATCTGTTTCGACACACGATTTCATATAAAAAACCTCGCAAAACTAATTCATCGCCGCTATATATATATATATATATATATATATATATATATATATATACGATATTAACAAATGGAAACTATATTTATAAAATCATATTTATTTCATTATACATATTTCAAGGACACCAAGTTAAATTATGGTGTGCTTTCATCAGATAAAATATAATATAGAGCAGTTTTATAAATAAATATTGACATACCCTTAAATAATGAAACCATTACTGTTGGAAGCTCCCGGATATATATATATATATATATATATATATATATATATATATATACAAAAGATGAATATAAAATGAAAGTGCTTTTATAAAGGAATGTATTAGGCATTGACATATGTTTCTGTAACAGACGGAATACCTATGTATCGCTGCTTGCGTAATCATATAATGTTAGCAAGTATTCGATAGCAAATGTATAGTCAGATTTGGGATAAATTGGAAGAAATCAGAAAAAAGTATTTATATTAGTTGTAAGAAAGGAAGAAGAGAAGGGATAGTATATGACAGATGGCAGTTCAATTTGCTGGTAAACAAGTATATAGAAGGTTTTTAATGAGAATACAATGAGTATATGGCTTATTTTATCTAAATAAGAATTTTTGGGAGTGCCTATTTTAATCTATATTTGACCAATTGAACAATGGACAGGGCTGGTCGTTTGGTGTAGTAGTATTGTATATGTATGTATGTATTTATACCATATTTAAAACTTAAATGAAAACAACACAGTAAAATGAAAAAATTATATTAGTTTAACGCTACATACAGAAGGTAAACAATCTCTTTCTCTCTCTCTCTCCCTCTCCCTTCTCTCTCTATCTCTCTCTCTCTCTCTCTCTCTCTCTCCCTCTCTCTACATATATAGGTGTGTGTGTTTGTGTGTGTCTGTCTGAGTGCATGTGAATATGCCTGTAATTATATATAAACATATATGTGTCGTTATATATGTTATAAATATATATATATATATATATATATATATATATATATATATATATATATATAGAGAGAGAGAGAGAGAGAGAAAGAGAGAGAGAGAGAGAGATCTATATAGTATATATATATATATATACATACAAACATGTATATAAACATTTTAATTAAGATGAAAAATGGAAAGGGTGTATATATATATATATATATATACATGGAAAAAGGTATATATATATATAGAGAGAGAGATATATATGTAATATATATATATATATACAAATGTGTATATAAACATTTTAATTAAGATGAAAAATGGAAAGGGTGTATATATATATATATATATATATATATATATACATGGAAAATGTATATATATATATATATATATATATATATATATATATATATATATATATATATATATATATATATATATATGAGAATATTACAGACAATATAATATAGGTAAATATAAAATTATCATAGAGACAATTTAATTGTTTCTTTATTAGATTTCGATTTCAGAAACAACAGATCGAAGATGTATGTCTCTGTTTATATTTATTTACATTATCTGAAAGAATTTCACCAACCATTATTTAGAGGAGATAGATTTTTGTGTTTGTTAGCCTGAGGCCCAAACATGCATGTGAAATTTATTGGAACACTTTTCTATTACAAAGTTCGATCAAATAGGCTCCTCTTGTTGATATCTCGCTACTGAATTTACCACCATAGTTATATTATTATTATTATTATTATTATTATTATTATTATTATTATTATTGTTGTTATTGTTGTTATAATTATTACTGTTATTATTACTATTATTATTACTATTATTATTATTATTATTATTATTATTATTATTATTATTATTATTGTTATTATTGTTTATTACAATGGTTGTTATTGTTTTCCCTTCTGTTTACCCATTGTTAATGTCCCAATCCCTTTTACACGATGTTGTTGCATTGTTTTTCGTCCATGTAATTTTTATCCATAACATCTTTAGAGCCCTTGAGGAAAATAAAAGGAATAATTCATATTCTATATATTCTATTATATTAAATATACAATATGGAATAGAGTAGGCTAGTATGGGAATAAACATATTTCGACATAAAGAGTACAATGTGATTTCAACAACATTATATATATATATATATATATATATATATATATATATATATATATATATATATATATATAGTAATAGTAATAAAATTTGAAGGCTAAAATCCGAAGAGGGTCTCGATAAGGATAAATATGTATCAAATATATATAAGAGCCGTAGAGCAAATATTTATTAAAATAACAGATTAAAGTTTAAGCAAAGAATCGCTGATTTCACCCTTAACGGGATCTTCTGAAACTAACAAAGTCAATCTGAGAACGCAGAACTGAATATTTCAAAAAACGTTGCAACATTCTAGGACACTGAACGAACTCTCCGAACTGCATGCACAAACATTATGCAATGTATAAACCCTACAAACCAGTTCTGCTCCTAGAATGATAGTTTCAAAAAACACCTCACTCGACAAAATATTCCCTCCCTCTCCATCCCACCCACCCTACCCTTAACCTATGATCTCTTTCGATCCGCCTCACAGTACTGAGGTTATGTAAGTACTCTTTACCCCTTTTAGTCATCATTTTTTTCATTACTGCTAAAAGGGGTCTAACGAGCTGTGGATTACAGAGTCGGGCTAGATCGATACCATGAGCTGATCGGAGGTGAAGGGCGCGTCACCAACCAATAAATGTAATGAAAGAGTAACCACTCGTCTTTGTTTTATTTTATTATACTACACTCTGTCTAGCTCTACGTGAACCTAAACATCGAGTTCTCACCCGCGTGAACCTACAGTAACTCTACGTTACACTCTCTGGATATATATATAATATTAAGGATTCTATTTATGGTTATGTATATACTAAAACTTTTTATAGTTATATATATTTTAAACCCTAAACAGTGAAGGTCAGTAATTTATTACTACCTTATTACCAGTAAGATAAATAGCTCAATGTATTAACATCAGTTGTTCTATAGAATTCACAAGAATCAAAGCTATGTTCATTGAATTTGAAAGGCTATACAGAAATAATATAAATATAATATATGTCACTCCACTGTACATCAATATATACATATGTATATGTATGTCTCTTGCGTTGGAAAGGAGGTCAATTATGTGTACAAACATTGAAAAATGCTCCGAAGACACCAAGCCTAGGCTTGGATGAAACAATTGTAAGTGAATAAATGCTTTGAACATAGCTTTGATTCTTGTGAATTCTATATATATATATATATATATATATATATATACGATATTAATAAATGGAAACTATATTTATAAAACCATATTTATTTCATTATACATATTTCAGGGATACCACATTAAATTATGGTATGCCTTCATCAGACAAAATACAATATATAACAGTTTTACAAATAGCTTTGACGCATCTTGTATAATGCATGAATTAAACATTGAGAATAAAACACAACCCTTCATGCCTAGGAAACCAAAGATCAATATGAAGGATCACAAAAGAAACTTTGAAAATGATTTACCAGTCAGATTAATTGCACCATCCAAATCTGACCTGGGAAAACTTAGCAAAAATATTCTAGACAGGGTAATACAACAAATTGTAAACTTACCTAACTTATCTTACTTAAAATTATGGAAAGGGACTAGTGGGGTTATTGATTGGTTTAAAGAAATTAAATATAACTGTAATAATAAGTTTATTCAGCTGGATATTGCTAACTACTATTCATCTATCACTCCTAATCTACTGAATAAGGCACTAAATTACGCATTTAAACATACTGACCTAACTAGTAATGAAATGCACATTATATTATCGGCAAGGAAAACATTGATAGAATTTAATAATCAACTCTGGACTAGGGCAGATAGAAATAATAATTTCGACATAACTATGGGATCATCAGACTCAGCTCAGGTAACGGACCTTGTGGGCCTATTTATAATTAATTCGCTACATAGAAAAATACCAGGTGTAACCGGAGGATTATATCGGGGTGACATGATTTTACTTATAGAAAATAATAGCTGTGAACTAAATAGAAAAAGAAAACAAATTATACAATTTTTTAATTACCTTAATCTAAAAATAGAAATAGAGAATAACCATAGAATAGTCAATTCTCTTGATGTAACACTAAATCTCAACACATGTCTTCACTATCCATTTCACAAACTAAATGAGAACTTGAATTATGTTAATTTTAACTCTAATCACCCCATATCTGTTAAAAATACTATAGTGAACTCTGTTCAAGAACGAATTTCAAGAATTTCATCTAATAAAAATATATTTGATGAAAAAGCGCAGTATTACAACGAAGCGTTAGGTAGAGCTGGATATAGAAATAAAATTAAATACATCGATAATAATAATAAGCAAACTAACCAAAATAATAACAATTTCAATTACGGTAACAACTTTAACAACTATAATAGAAAACATTACAATAATTCCAAAAGCCGAAAAAGAAATAGAACTAGAAATATATTATGGTTTGCTCCCCCTTTCTCTCTAAATATTAAAACCCCTATTGCTAAACTATTCTTTAAAGCTGTTGACACACGCTTCCCTAGAACACATAAATATTACTCAATTTTTAATAGACACACTATAAAATTAACTTACTCGTCCACGAAAAATTTTGCACAAAATATTAATAGAATTAATTATAGGAATTTAAAACCTAACCAAAATACCAATAATAACCCAAACAATATTCAATTAAATAACTGTAACTGTAGAAATAAATCTAACTGTCCGTTAAATAACAACTGCTTAGCTAAAAATGTAGTGTACAATTGTAATGTTAAAACTAATTTAAATTCATTTAACTATGTTGGTTCCACCTCTACAGAATTTAAATTTCGCTTCAATAATCATAAGAATTCTTTCACAGATCCAAACAAAAAAACCTTCAACTTCGCTATCTAGCCTACTATGGGACCTAAAACGAGATAATATTAAATATTCGATGAATTGGAATATTATTTCAAAAGCAACTCCTTTTAATTCCTCTTCAGGGAATTCTGGTCTTTGTATTGAAGAAATATTCTTTATATTAAAGTCCAAAAATTCCCTTAATCTAAGGAACAATTTATTCAGTTGCTGCAGACATAGATTGAACTCAACGTTTAAATATAAATATAAATTTAAAATGTAGTATAATTAATTAAGTAATTTTAGTTAATATATGGAACCTGTCGATAAATCATTAGATTCCTTCACCTTTTTCTTTTTAAACTTTCTTCCTAAATATAAACAAGGATATAATAAACTACTCTAAAATGTCTATACTTCCAATGTATTAAATAAAATATACGTAAGGTAAATTTCTATAATAAATATAATGTTATCTATAGAATCATTGCGTTTTTTAAATCTTTTAAATTATGTTTTTATTTATTTGTTTTGATTATGATAGCTTCTCATAACTTTCATAAGTCTACCCTTTCAATATCTTGATTGAGATATACGAAGGATAAATTTCTATACTAAATATATAAAACATATTATTTTAACTTAAGATACTCTATAGTGTTTTAAAGATATTTAATGCTTTGATATTTCTAGATTTCTTTTGTCTATACTGATATAGTTACATTTCCAAAATATATTCCTTTGGTATTTTAAATTTATATTATTATGGTTATATTTACAAGTTATAATCCTTTAGTAATATATTGATATTTGATTATCTCTATACAGATGCATATGTGTATATTAACATGCATAAAAAGTGTTATAGGTTTTTTTGTATCTATATATGTCTGTATATATACATGAGTGTTGCGTGACGACGCACGCAAATATTTATTTATATATATGTATGTGTATATACGTATGTGTATGTATCTATGTAGTTGAGAGGTATGTTGGAGATATGCATAATATTAAGCACATGAATGGTAATCGTATATATGAGGACTTGAATGTTAATCGTATATATTTGTATATATATACTGTGAAATTTTTATAACACAAGGAATGTATAGCAGTGATTAAGAGAAATCATTTACGTTTTGTATGGCTATATTGTTGGCTTGAGTAAACATAATTCCTATTTTCAGGACGTGCGTATCTATGTATATATATATATACATATATATTTGTATGTCTTTGCATAAAATACTGATCTCTATATTTTGAACTCAGATTTTGGTATATTGATCTCAAATTTCTAAACTAAACATATAGTCATTATTGAACAATGTTTAATCTCTCATATTATATATATATGTCCCATTCATGAATATTGATACTTATAGTTTTATTATTCATTTCATATAGATTGTTAACTCAACTTAAAATGACAAGACGTAAAGTTTTCATTGTCCTCCCCTCTCTATATATAGTATTTCTCTCTCTTGAGTTTTTCTCTCTGTATGATGACTTGATATCTCTCTGTTGCTTTCCTGTTTTTCTTATTTCTTCCTTTTCTTTCTTTTTTCTTTTTTATTTTTTATTTCCTCCTATCTGTATTTATCTCTTTCGTTTCTCCATACATTTCTCTCTCCGATATTTCTCCAGGTTTTCTTTCCCTTTCTTTCTCTATCTCCGTCTTTGTTCTTTTCTCTATCTCCATCTTTTTCTTTTTCTTTCTCTCCGTCTTTTTCTAATTGTGCTTAACACTATGACTTATTAAAACAATGTAAACAAACCACTATCCAGACAGCCTCCAAAAGTAATGGTTGTATTGTAAAAGGGTACGTCAAAGCTATTTGTAAAACTGTTATATATTGTATTTTGTCGGATGAAGGCATACCATAATTTAATGTGGTATCCCTGAAATATGTATAATGAAATAAATATGGTTTTATAAATATAGTTTCCATTTATTAATATCGTATATCTACACCAAAATCTTGTCGAGTGCTTTATATCAGTTATAAAAATATTTACTTGTTGTATCACAACAACTTTAAATAGAACTTTTGCATATATATATATATATATATATATATATTTCGTTTCAGAATTTGTTTAGCAAGATTTTTTATCTGAAAACGTGTGTTGAAACCGATATTGTTATACTTTGGGAGGGTCATGTTGCCAATAAGAAACACACGCACCAGCGCTTTCACCCCAATCTATTATAAATTTAAAAAAAAAAATTGTTTTCATTTTTTCAAAAAAATTTATAAATTTCCTGTTGGTTGGTTGGTTGGTTTCACAACCCGACGTTGTTCATATATTGTCAAAGTTCTTTCGTCACACATGTTGTGACCTCTTCAGTGACTGGTGTTTCTTTTCTTTGTTTTGTGCCTCTCCTTTGTTCTGTCCTACGCCATCTTGTTTTTGTATGTGTTCTGTGCTTAGTTTGCGTATGTGTTACATCCGGGTTCCTGTGTGTGTTTTTATTTGTTTATTTATTTGTTTATTTACATGTTACTGGTTGGTTGTTTGTTCTATGTGTGTGTGTTTTCATGTTGTCCTTAATTGTAAGTTGTGATGTTGCTATTCCATTCATGTTTTCTATTTAATTTTGGTTGGAGTTCATTTATGTTTATTGCCTCTGTGATTTGTATAAACATTTCATCTTTTCTGTGTGTAGATTTTATTTTTATTTCTATGTTCTCTAATTTGCCCTCATGTTCTACTTTAGCATGTTGGTGGAGTATTGAAGTGTTGTATGTGTATCTCTAGGTTTTTGGGGTTGCACATGCGGGACACGTTTCTCATCACCCGTACTAAATCCGAAATCAGTATGTTGATTTTGGTGTGATCCGAAACAGCTGAGTTTCGGTGGATCAGATATTTGGAAGTCATGGGTTTGGCATAATGGGAATGGAGGATTTGTTTTTTGTTATTAATGGTTTCTAACCATAGCTATGTGTCTAGTAACTACAGACTTTCCTACTTCCTCTCCCTGATCATACGCCCCATCATTGAAATGTCCCCGGATATATGTGACAGCACGGAGGACCTCCTCAGCAGAATCGACGAAAATAACCGATTTAGGGACCTAACAGACTGTATAATAGGTAGTATGGATGTTGTGCCCCTATATCTATCCATTGACGTGGATTTTGCTGTGGAGAAATGCGTAGAAATGATCAGTGAGAGCAATGTTGAATTCCGTGGGATTGATACCAGTGAGCTGGGACTCCTACTTAAACTTACTTATGGTAATGATTATCTAGATACGTATGACCTTAGCAACCTCTGCCCCACAAGACCAGCAAGAGGCAGACCACCTACCATTACCTCAATGGCCAAGAAAACCCACACAGAAAGATGGAACGGGTGGACCAGAGCCATACGGACCTCCGAAATCCACGATGAACTAAATAAAATGATGCGGTGGGGTCCAGTATAAAACTAACCCTTAAGGAACATATGTTCAAATTTAATGGAAAAACATATGCCCAAGAGGAGGGAGCAGCCATTGGCGTTAGCATTGCAGGTGACATAGCTAACCTATTCGTGGTATGGTGGGACAAAAAACTTAAAGAACAATTAGAAGACAGCAATCTCTTAACCCTGATAATGTACTCTCGCTACGTTGATGATATAAACATCGTAGTAATCCCTCCCCCATTAGAGAACAGTCAGTAATTAGAGAAAAACATCATGGAAAGCATCCAGCAAATAGTTAACTCCATCAACCAGAGTATTAGAGTTACTATAGACTAACCAAGCAAACAGCCCAACCATCGATTACCTGTACTAGACATAGAGCTCTGGTTAGAAACCATTAATAACAAAAAAACAAATCCTTCATTCCCATTATGCCAAACCCATGACTTCCAAATATCTGATCCACCGAAACTCAGCTGTTTCGGATTACACCAAAACCAACATACTGATTGCGGATTTAGTACGGGTGATGAGAAACGTGTCCAACATGTGCAACCCCAAAGAACTAGAGAGACACATAGAACACTTCATCCACAGAAAAGACGCAATGTTTAGACAAATCACAGAGGCAATAAACATAAATGAACTCCAAACCAGAATTAAATAGAAAACATGAATGGAATAGCAACATCACAACTTACAATTAAGGACAACATGAAAACACACACACATAGAACAAACAACCAACCAGTAACATGTAAATAAACAAATAAATAAACAAATAAAAACACACAGACACCCGGATATAACACATGCGCAAACTAAGCACAAACACACACAAAAACAAGATGGCGTAGGACAGAACAAATGAGAGGCACAAAACAAAGAAAAGAATCCCCAGTCAATGAAGAGGTCACAGAATGTGTAGACGAAAGAACTTTGACAATATATGAACAACCGTCCGGTTGTGAAACCAACCAACCAACCAACCAACCGGAAATTTATAAATTTTTTTGAAATAATTTAAAAAAATTTTTTTTTTATTTGTAATAAATTTGAGTGAAAGCATCTGGTGCGTGTTTCTTATTGGCAACATGAACCTCCCGAAGTATAACAATATATATATATATATATATATATATATATATATATATATATATATATATATATATATATATTTATATATATTTATATATATTCATATATATTAATCGCCGTAATTTGGCAATATCTTTAGACCATCAAACGCGCTTGGCTGTATAGAGGTACCTCCCTTTACGTTCAAAACCTGTGGAAGTTTGTTTTGCCTATTAGGTCCATAAAAAATCACATGTGACGCACTGGGGTCGATTCATTCGATATTTCCCTACCACAAAGTCGTTGGCCCTCTGCCTAAATCACAAACCATTACATATTTATATATATATATTTATATATGGAATAGAATGAAACGAAATTTCATTTCTCACTCTTAGTACGGCACTTACTTAAATGTAAGTATGTATGTATGTATACGTACATACATATATGTATACAGACGTACAGTAGTATGTATATATATACATACATGCACACATATATATGCACGTATCGGTTTACCGAACATTTATTATAATGCTCGGTTTGTTTGTTTGTAAACAAACAAACAGCCCGAATTACGACGTACAGTGTTTCGGCAACCACGTCACCTTTTTGATCAACACTGACACAGGAAAGATGTACTAGTTTCAAGCTTATTAGCTATCGTCAGCATCGTATACCTTCCTGTCAGATGGTTGAACGTCTGAAAGTATATACTTTCCTTATACATATCAACGGCTTAGCAGCCTAATTTGCATATCGAGTGGGTTAGTCGGCCGGGCACACCAAAAACGATAAATGTAATAGAATGAAACGAAATTTCATTTCTCACTTACTTAAATGTATGTATGTATGTATACGTACATACGTACATATATACATACTACTGTACGTCTATATACATATATGTATGTACGTATACATACATACATACTTACATTTAAGTACGGAAATTTATGCTATCATAGTTAACTGGAGATCATCCTGTTATATAGAGGTTAGTGGGCGTTGGGTTGCGTGCAAAGTTTCAAATATAATATTTAAGTGGATTCTATACAAGAAACAACAATAGGTAACACAATATGTATCGGCGTAACCTATTGTTTTCTTTCTTTGTTAATACAATTCATTACTTATAAATAGAATATTTCATTGCTTTCAAAATCATGTTTAAATACAAGAACAGTATCTGTTTGGTGAAGACGCGTGTGTTAGTTGTTAGGGTTTCCGTAAACTGTTCAGGATTGGCAGCTCTTGGAGCGGTTTTTGGTAGAGCCTGTAGCAGCGGAGACCTCCGGAGTTCTTGGCCCCCGCAATATATGCCTGCTCACTACTATTAGAGCGGAGTTGACCGTCCGCAGGTGCGAGCCCCGCGAAGTGGAGTGGCTGTTCCAGTTCGTCTCCTTCGCCGTCTTTCGAGGCAATGCATTCTCCATCCTGTCTGACGGGGCCCAGAGGTGGAGGGTAAGTTAGTTGATAGTGAAGGACACTAATTCGGGCGTCACATTTATAGCCACTATATTTAGGTTCTCCCGTAGTTTCTCCTAATGGCAGTAATAATCCATTACAGGCTACTTTATTCCCTTTTTTTCTGCTGAGTACAAACAATTCAATATCGATGTCACTGCCAAATATCTGGACTGCTTTAACCAATGAGTATATTAAGGTCATGATTTTCTTTCTCTAACGTATCTGTGGTGTATGTGACGTAGGGCAAGACTCTTTATTCGACGCTTCTACTCATTCATACAATTTGTTAATCCAAATTTCCCAGAGAGCTACGTCAGTTGAATACTCAAGCAACTTAAGTAAAATGATGTGTATCTGAAATTGAAAGGGGCAACATGGTCGCTCATTTTATCATGTTGGATCTTCCTCAGGAATACGTTAATGGTACACAGGTCTATGCAATAGTTATCCATTTGCTCGTTAGTTTCGCTAGCAGGGTGTTCTGTTTATCAAATACCTGAAACACTGATCGGTGACCATCATTGTAACAGACTACAATTTGTTATTCTAAGTATTTTGCCTTTTAATCTCATGTTTCCATGTAATCATTTATACATACACATGTATATATGTGTGTGTATATATATATATGTGTGTGTGAATATATACATGTGTGCGTGTGTATGTATACGTATGTATGTATATATATATATATATAAGTGTGTGTGTATATATGTGTCTATATATATATATATGTGTGTGTGTGTATATATACGTATGTATTTATATATATATATATGATAATATGTATATATGTATATATGTATATATGTGTGTGTGTGTCTATGTGTATATATGTGAATATACGTGTGTGTGTGTGCGCGTGTGTGCGTGTGTGTGTGTCGATAATCAAATATATAGATGGAAAAATTAGTTTTAAAATCATTTTTAATTCTTTACACATATTTCAAGAGTGTTATTTATATCAGCATTATATATGAAATTGGCAATTATATACAATCATATATAATTCTCAATATACATTAAAGTTATATATATGTTTAATTGGGCTATACATCTATATGTGCGTGTGAGTGTGTGTATATATATATATATATATATATATATATATATATATATATATACACCAAAACACTTATTTTTCTGATTATATATGATTATTCGAATGTTTAATCAAAATACAAATTATAAGAGTTACAATGAAATGTTCGTATGTTTGGTAATTCCTTTTACCATTATTTGGCAGCAAGAATCTCGACATTTTTCATGGAACAAAGCATTGTATTTGTTCAACGTATAATCGAAATATTATTCACACATATAGACACATGCATACATACACACATATACGTGTGTATACACGTATGTATGAATATATATACATATTTATATCAACAGATTTACTAATATTTGCAACACTAAATGGTTTCCTAGCCGTATGTTCTACCGACGCTTTCAAATGTAACTTCATTATAAAACGATTTCTGACCATGCTTTGCAGCAAAGAGTTACGACCCTTTATGATCTGAGTTGAAATCCCGCCGAGGTTAATTTTGCCTTTCATCCTAAGTCGATAAAATAAAGCACCAGTAATACACTGGCATAATTGCTGGCCTTGTGCCAAAAGTAGAAACAGTTATAAAACGACTTCAACGTGAACTACTGACCTACAAGCCGTGATGTCATCAAAAGCTGCTTAATTACAAGTCATTACGTCGGCAAAATTTGCTGATTCGCAAAGCATGATGTCAACAGTACAAATCCCCTTAATTGACTCCGTAAATCCTTTGAATTCGAAAGCATTCTATGTTAAAATGAAAGCGCTGATAATACGAATGAAACCTTGAATATAATACGAATGAAACCTTCAACAAAATAGCGGGTTCCTGTGAAATATGTCGATTAGTAAAATTTGATTTATCAGAAATTTCTGTGAGTAATTTAATTTCAAAATTCTATGAATAAGTCTCTATTCTGTCTGCCGGGACTGCGGGGCGGCTAGATCGTGGGTTTCCATTTGCATATAATAGTGAGGGATGCAGAGAGCAGGACAGGCAGAGGCAGTGAGTGAAAGAGAGGGAATACGGATTGATATGAAAGGGTCGATAATGTAAAAATACATACACATGTACACCAGGTCCGAACACAAAGGAACCGAACTCTCACTGTCATCGCCTCCGTCTCTCTCACCCTCCACATCTCTCGCTAATGATTTCTAGTATAAGCACAAGGCCAGTAATTTTTTTTTGGGGGGGAGTCGATTAAATCGACCCCAGTACGTTACTCGTGCTTTATTTTATCGACCCCGTAAGGATGAAAAGCAAAGTTAACCCTGGCGGGATTTGAACTCAGACCGTAATGGACTGTGACACTATGATGCAAAGCAGCATAGTGTTTCAGTCTCTATCGATACTGTCAATTCACCGCCCTCACTAATAAAAGCAGATGGGGTCCCACAGAGATCTCAATGTTCTTGCATACTGCTTGACAAACAGATTACTATACAATGCTATGTTTGATGCTTGAATCATATAGTGGGACATGTGACCAGCACTAACAGAAGAAAAACTGGGTTCTTAGAAAGAATATTATTCCCGAATGGAAGAAGATTGTATATGAATAGTTAGTAAAATTAAATAATTGTTTCTACTTTTGACACACTGCCAGCAATTATCCCAGTGTATTTCTGGTGATCTATTTTATCGTAAGGATGGAAGGCAAAGTTAACCTCGGCGGGATTTGAACTCAGACCATAAAGGGCCGTAAGGATGAAAGGCAAAGTTAACTTTGGCTGCATTTGAACTCAGAATGGAAAGGACCGTAACTCTTTGCATCAAACATGGCGTCCGACCCTCTACCGATACTGCCAATCCACGGCCATAATAATAAACCCTCAGATCCATGAAAATGTGAACACAATGCTGTAGGAACACGAGCAACACGGATGTGCCACAGGTAATGCAGTAGAAATTCGCATGAAAGTGTCGAAGAAATAATAATGCTAATAATATTGAAAATGATGACAACAATACCGATAATACTCTTACTATTAATAATAATTATATTTTGCACAAAGAAAACGGTTCGTAAATAAAATATCATTAGCTGAATGTAGGAAATATCTTTAAAAATTGAGAAAAAGAAATATTTTCGAAAGAAACACATTTTAAATGCTATAGAACGGATAAATAATGACTGAGGATAGGAAATGTTGGAGCAGAGGGTGGACGAGGGTTTGTTAGACAAGTCATAAATAATATGGATATAAAAGCCGAGAGAATTGAAATTACTTGATATAATGCTTTTGTTTTGGGTGAGGGGCTTTTCAAAGAGAGAATTAAAACAAAGAAATAGACGACATTTAACTTTGACACAGGTTAAAGCATGCGTTGATATAAGACCAGGTTTCTGTTGAGAAAGTTTAAAATAAGATTTATGATAAATGCTCCAACTGTTTTCTATGAAGATTGAAAGAAATTTTTTACAAATAAAATTTATGAATATATTTATATGTTTTAATAAAAATTTAGAAGAAAAGAAAAGAAAAGCTGAGCAAGAGATGGATTAAAAATATTATAAAATATCGGAAATTGATGATGTTATATATGAATGTAATTTTTACATTAAACTAGATGTAAATTTATATATATATTATATATATATATACATATGTATATGTATGTACATATATGTATATATATATATATATATATATATAATGTACGTGTGTGCTTCTGTTTGGGTGTGTATGCGTATTTAGGTATATATATATACGCACACACGAGTATATATGTAGTGAGAATGATTTAAGGAATGAAGAAATAAAAACGTTTTGCTTCTATATTAATGTTAATCTTAAAGTGCTGCATATTTTCTTTAGGAATAAAAGCAGTTCTTTCAGGATTATACGATGTTCTATTCTCTGATATATAAATGTTGCCTAAATATTCTCCAACGAAGGAAAGATTTCGTTAATAAAGCGCCACCTATATTTACTGTACATGCATGATTATAAACACACACATGTATATATATATATATATATATACATACATATATGTATATGTGGACACACACACACACTATATATATATATATATATATATTAATGATATTAAGAAATGGAAACTATATTTATAAAACCATTTTTATTCCATTATATATATTTCAAGGGTACAAAAACTTTGGTACGCCCTCATCAGATAAAATACAAAGTTTGTTTTATAAATATTGAGATATCCAAGAAGGAGATCGTAACGGTTCAAGTTTCTCCTGGATAGTAAAAGGAAAGAGGTGAAAGAGAGGAAAATCAAATATTTCAAATTATTAAGATGAATATGCAAATGAGGTTGAGGTATAGGGCTGAAAAAAACCCGTTATTTTTAGACACTAGGTAGATTTAAATAATTATTAGGATATATATGTGAATGTGGAGGAAGAGAAAGATCCTGAAACCTTTGTTAATGGAGAAGATATCTATTGTGTTGTTCAATTTCTAATTAAATATATATATATATATATATATATATATATATATATATACACGACGAGGTGCCGAAAATTTCCTGGCCTTGGGTAAAAGAAAATATAGTTAATTATGGCTTTATTTAACATATTCTTCTCTTAGATTCGCATACTTATTGTAGCGCCACTTCAGTTTTTCTAAGCCCTGTAAAAATACCTTGAAACAGGCCTCTTAAATTCCCTTAAATCCAGGAATTTTTCACCACCCCCTCGTGTATGTTACATATATATATATATATATATGTATATATATATATATATATATATATATATATATATATATATATATGGAGAAATATATATAAAGGAGAACAAACCGTTAAAATATGTTTATTTAAAATAGTACATACTTACGTTTCGCCCGAAAGGCTTCTCAAGGGCATAAAAATTAATAAGCGTTCCTTACATGACCCGGAATGGGTTTTTAGAAATAAGTTCACGTCAGAAGTTCATTCTTCGTAACAAAACATGTATTGATTTTGCAGTAGGTCAAGGGAGATAACTCTAACCGGTGTTAGAGCAGCAATTCTCCATGTGACTTTTTATCCGTCATTTCTTTGTAGTTGCAGCTTTACCATTGTCGATACGCACAGTATCAGGTATGCAACGTTATTTACCAGATTTTTGCTTGCTGCGTCTGCCCGCCTGGGACAATTTGTGCCGGGTCTGGGATGCATGGTTAGTTTCCGGATGTCTTTTGCAGCGCCTACCCGTCGGGGTGTTAAAGTTTGGTGCATGGCGATCCGGTTTATGGTTTTTTTGCACCCCATTCTTATTCCAACTGGAGAAGGATATTTTAAATCGGTGTGTACAGCTTATCGTCGATTCTGCTCTGCTGCTCGTGGGGTGCCGTTTTACACATATATCTTTTCCTCTGCTGCCACCTGTCTGTTTCGTTCTTTGTATCTTTACCCTTTCTAGCAGTCTCTGTCTATATGTTAGCCTCTTCCTCAACTTTCACTCACTCATTCTCTGTCACCACCTCTTCTCCTCCTCCTCTTTCTTCCCGTTTGACCTGTCCGAATTCTTTTCTCGCGCGCTCTTGGCCAAGCCGGTATGAATTTTTATTCTCTCTCTCTCGTCTGCGACTTCACAGAACTTATGTTTACCGAATTCGCAGACCAGACCCCTTCTTCCTCCCGTTAGACCTGTGCGAAATTCCTTCCTTGCTCACATGTCAACCAGGTTTGATGGTCTTTAGTCTCTCGTTCACGATTTCACCGAGTTTATATTCATAGAAATCTGGGACTTGTCTCTTTCTTCTCACTTTCTGTTGCTTAAACCATTTTGTTTGTTCACCCCAGCGTCCCCTTTATTTACGTGTCCCAACGACTTTTTTTAGCCGTTGTTCGCACCAACCTGAAGTATATGGCCTTTAAAGTGATGAAATGCCTCGGACGGTTGGAAGGCCACTGATGAAGGACTTACTTTTTCATATATATATATATATACAATATATAGTAAGAAACACAGTAAACCGTGTGTCTAAAATTACAAGGGTTGAAAAACCACATATGCTTGAAATATTTAACCAAGAAACAGACAGGATGACAAAATGAAAATAGAAATATATTATCATAATACAAACCGCCAGGCGGTTTGTATTATGATAATATATTTTTATTTTCATTTTGTCATCCTGTCTGTTTCTTGGTTAAATATTTCAAGCATATGTGGTTTTTCAACCCTTGTAATTTTAGACACACGGTTTACTGTGTTTCTTACTATATATTGTTAATCGGCTCAGTATTTATTTGTACTTTATACTTAGAGCTTAATGGTTACAGAGTTCTAATTCATATATATATTTCGGCTCTCTTACAGGATGAGCTATTAAGTTGTGCGTGTTGGACTGTTATTTCTGTTCAATACGCGCTTACCACGTTTGACTGGCGGCGCACGAGGTGATAAATTCATCTTTCTGTGTGAACGTTGGCAAATAGTGTTTGTGACATTTAATTGTAATCTCTCGCTGATGAAGCCCAGGATTATCTGTTACAAACACACTCGGGGCGAAACAGATTAGGGATTATCTGTCCGAGAGATATAATGGTTATTGAGGCGGTTTGTATTATGATAATATATTTCTATTTTCATTTTGTCATCCTGTCTGTTTCTTGGTTAAATATTTCAAGCATATGTGGTTTTTCAACCCTTGTAATTTTAGACACACGGTTTACTGTGTTTCTTACTATATATTGTTAATCGGCTCAGTATTTATTTGTACTTTATACTTAGAGCTTAATGGTTACAGGGTTCTAATTCATATATATATATGTGAAGTAATTCCATCGGAAAAGTCCAGGAAAAAAGAGTGCTCTATGTATGCAACAGAGCTTAATTATTATTATTATGTAATAAACAACATAAGGCAATTATTCCATTTACCAGTGGTTTCTTAAAAGCAAAAGGTTTTGCTTTCAATCCTCAGAATGAAAAATCCTGGTTTGTTTATTGAATATGGATTCTAAAAACAAAAATGCAATCTATATGAAAGTGAGGCTGGAAAAGGGAGAAGGAAAGGAAAAATAAAATAAAACTACACGTGCAAACACACACAAAAAAAACACAAAAGCATACTTACACACACATACATATATACATATATATAAATGTACGCATACACATATACATATACACATATATATATATATATATATATATAAAGAGCGTACACCTACACACACATACACATATATACACATACATACATTCATACATACACACACACACACACACACACATACACACACACACATATATATACATGTACATATATATATATATATATATATATATATATATATATATATATATATATACACATATACACACACACACACACACACACATGTGTGTGTACAAGCATACACATACACACACACATATATATACACACATACATACATTCACACAAACATACAACGTACATACATACACATACATGAATGCACTCCACCACATATTCACACACGCAAATAAATATAAGAAAAAAATATATAAATATATATTAACAAATTTTTGACAGCGATACATGCCCCAGCTAACAGGACAGACACGCGTGGTAAGTAATACACACAAAAGCACATATACATACGTACGAAATAGTAAACACATACACACACTCTCACACATAAATATACATATACAAATACATAAACACGTACATACACATACATACACAAACACGTACACGTATATAATATAAACACACACATGTATATGTAATTATATACACACACACACACACACATATATATATATATATATATATATATATATATATATACATACAAAAATATAAAAATATAAACGCACACACACATATAAATACGTAAACACACATATACATACATAGCTAAACAATTATACACATGCAAATACGTATATATCAAAAGAACGCACAACCAAATACAAACACACACACATACACACACACACCCACACACAAACCCACACATACATAAAAATAAATAAATACACACGCACACATATACATACATACACATACATATACACATATATACATATACATATATACATATATACATATACATACATATATATATATATATATACATACATATATATATATATATATACACACATACACGTACACATACACACATGCATACACATACACACACACATATACATGTGTGTATGTGTAAAGCTCAGTATTAGATAAGACAAATGAACCTTACATAAACGTATATATAGTAGTAAAGTAATAAAGCCATACAAGGCAATTAATCCATTCACCAGAGGTTTCTTAAAAGCAAAAAAAGTTTCCTTCAATCTTCAGAGTGAAAAAAAGCCTGGTTTATCCACATATACATACATATACACACACAAATATACAATTATATACACACATACAGACACGCACACACACACATATATATATATATATATATACATATACATACACACACATATATATATATATATATATATATATATATATATATATATATATATATATATACATATATATATATATATATATATATACATACACAAACATACACGTACATATATACATATATACACATATATATATATACACACAAAAATACATACACATACACATAGGTATGTGAAGGGCAAAACAAAAAGAATATATGGGGGGGGGCTAAGAGGAGGTAAAAATATAAGGGGAGGTAAGGGAGAAAAAAAAAATTTTAAATATACAAGAGTACAGAAGGTAGAATCAGCAAAGTAAAACCGTAGCAAAAGTAAAGAGCAGAGAAGGAGTTCAAGGCGGTTGATTTATCGTAGGAGTGTCAATCCAGTTACAGATCAGATGCGATTTCAGATGAGGACAGCATCTGAAGATCTCAGTCTTTGAGTTAAGGCAAGCGGAAGTGGCTCTCAAGTTTAGCAAAATCCTAATGGCTTTGTATATATATATATATTTATATATATATATATATATATATATATATATATATATATATATATATATATATATATATATATATACAAAGCCATTAGCAGAGAAGGATGGACAGAGAAATTGACTTTCTTCTCTGAATGAACATGTATGTGAAAATTAATTTTTCTTCCTCCTCACTGTTTTTATTATTATTATCATAGTTACGTCCCTTTACGGTCTGAGTTCAAACCCCGTCGAGGATAACTTTGCCTTTCATCCTTATGGGTCGATAAAATAAAGTACCAGTAATGTACTGGATATTTGCTGGCCTTGTGCCAAATGTAGAAACAATTATTAATATTATTTTCACCATTTGTACAAATATGCAACTTAACAGTATTCTGCATATCCGCAATTAACAATGCATTTAATGCTGAAACCGGCATTGTAAATAACTTAATGTGTTGATCTTTCACTGAAAAAAATCTCTTCAATATCTTCTACTGAAAAAATCTTTTTCCTTTCTACTATTTATATATATATATATTGTTATACTTGGGAACGGTCATATTTGTGTAATATTGCCAGAATTAATAACAGAACACACTCACTGTTTGGTTGGTTTTCGATTCTGTGTCTTTTATATCGGTTAATTTAATTTTAATTTATTCGGTCCTCAATGTTGCCATTGACTGACCAACGGTCAAAAATACAGAATCAATATAGACACAAACACATATATATAGTCAATCAAAGTTCTTTCGTTGCACATCTGCAACATCGTCAGTGGTGCTATTGTTTCCTCCCGTTGCATTGTATGTATGTCTACGCCATCTTTTTTTAGTCTGTTTATATATTTATTTATTCGTTTATTTTATTTTTTTGTCTTCTTTGCGCATGCGTTTGCGTGTGTGTATAGTGTTTTGTTTGATGTGTGTTCGTGTTTGGGTAACTGTATATTGGTTAATGTATTATATCTTTACTAGTGTGTGTTTGTATGTGTTTGTTGTTATTGTGCTTGTGTATGTATTTATTTATTTATCTATTTATTTATTTATACTTATCTTAGGTCAGTGCTGTTTGTTTGGGAGTTGTCAATCCATTTATTTTTTTCTGTTTAGCCTTGGCCTTCTAAGTTCGATTTCACTGGCCTCTCTGATTTGCCTATCTGCTGGGTCATTTCTCTGTTTAGATATTATTCTAATTTCTATGGTGTCTATGTTACCGTCGTGTTGTTGTCTGGCATGTTCGTATAGTACATATATATGTAAAAGGTAAACAGAAATAACAACACAATCGGTACAGTATATGGAAGGTATACATTAGGTTAGGTTAACGCTTGATATAGCAGGAAGAGGGTCTTAAAGTTTCGGACGCTTGTCCTTCATCTAAAGAAAGAATGAGAAATAAGATAGATTGGACGGGCGGGATGGAATTGGAAAACATGTCTTTAGATAAAAATAACAGGTCCATTCATGTTGACATCTCTTGGAAAACTATTGGTGTTGGCGTTTTGTGTATGATTTATTTTTTAGAACAGTGGATGATGGAGCGCGTCTACCTGAAATGGAAAAAAAAACGTTTAGTAAAAGGAGCTATACTTGTGCAGGTGCGTCAGCATGTGTTTGACTGTGTGCGTGTGTCTGTGTGTGTTTGTGTATGTGTTATTATACGTCCGTACGAAGCTAAGAAGAAAAGTGTGTGTATATATGTGAGTAAAAGAGTGTGTGTGCATGTAAGTACGAAGTTATGAGCAAAAGTATGTTAATACAAGGGTGTGTATGTGTGTATACAGATATATATATATAATGATTGCGAAGCCAATTTATCAACCATAGCTCGATGAGTACCAATCAATAACTAGGTTTGGTACCTTTCCCCAACATTTTCTGGCCTTGCATCTAAATTAGAAATATACATCTGAAACATATAAATAGAGTCGACGAATGACACCCATTAGAACTTCGGACAGAACGTTTTCCGGAAATCTTTCCAACCTTCTGCAT
>OZ024741.1:212111553-212116553 GCA_964016885.1 Eledone cirrhosa | reverse complement strand
CCCTCTCCATCCCCACTGATATATATTGATCAATAGATCGATCAGCGTCTCCTCGCTATCTGCTATTAATTACCGTGAAATCGATGAAACTATTATGGTCATCCATCTTCTTCCTGAGTAACTGTGTGTAACTGAATACCAACACCGTTTGAATGCATGCAACTACCTATCCATACCGAAAGATCAAAGGAAAAACTGCATATCGATCCGTACATACCTTTCGGCTAATCTGATTAAAACGAAGGAAAGGTTATCTGTTTTTATTTCTTACAAAGCTGGTTTATGCAGTGTAGATTAGCTTGGTTTAAGGGAAGAAGAAAAGAAAAAAAAAAGGAAATATTTTCAAAGTATCCGCTCGCATTTATCTCCCCTTCCCATAGTTGATGATGTGTACGTTACATATATGAATGAAGTTCACCTATAAAAGTTTATATTTAGCGATGACATGACACACCAACTTACCTCGTTCACTATCCCAATAAATATATACTTTTCTTTTATTTTGTATCAAATATTTTCTTTGTCAGAGATGTGCTTAAATGTTAATAATGATGACATGAAAGGAATATAAGATTTTTTATTGTGGCTTCGTTAGTTCGTACCTCGTGAGAGGTAATACGTCACATTTAATTTATGGTAGATATTTATCGTAGGTACAGTAGTGAAGTACATACATACATATCTACATATAATTGTTTCTACTTTTGGCACAAGGCCAGCAATTATCCTAGTGTATTACTGGTACTTTATTTTATCGACCCTGTAAGGATGAAAGGCAAAGTTAACCTCGGTGGGATTTGAACTCAGATCATAAAGGGAGGTAACTCTATGCTTCAAAGCATGGCGTCCGTCCCTCTACCAATACTGCCAATCCACCGCCCTCTACATATCTACATATAATGCTGACAAGATGCACCAACGTACGCCGTTCTCTGGCCTTATAAGCTTAACTTTTTCTTTTCTATTTCGAAATATGTTAATCAGTAACAAACATAAGAGTTAGTAATGACCAAAAGTTTATGTTGATTCGCAACTCACCATTGGTATTGAGTCAGTCACATATAATTTATGGTAGATGTAACAAGCTTAAGAGTTAGTAATAATTGTTTTTACTTTAGGCACAAGGCCAGCAATTAACCAGTGCATTACTGGTACTTTATTTTATCGACCCCGTAAGTATGAAAGGCAAAGTCAACCTCGGCGGGATTTGAACTCAGATCGTAAAGGGACGTAACTATGAAAACATTATTACTAAGAGTTAGTAATAATGTTTTCTGATTTAAGCACAAGGCCGGCAATTTTTGGGGAAGGGAAATCAATTCAATCGATCTCTGTGCATTACATCTGCTTTATTTATCGTCCCCGTAAGGATGAAAGCCAAAGCTAACCTCGGTGAGATTTGACCCTAGGACGCAAGGCCGTAACTCTACGCTGCGAAGCATGTTGTCCGACGCTCTACTGATTCTGCCAATCCACCCAGAATGCTAGATTTCTTGATTGTGATGTCGTTATTTTGTGTTTCTTCAGTAACATTAAGACACTCATGGATATATTAATGAAGGAAGAATATGTAACTATTAAAGGACTGTGAGCAGACGATAGGAGCAGACGATAGAGCCCCAGACTAACGTTATAGTTGTGTCTGGTAGTTGAGAAATGTTTTACAAAGGATGTTGTTAAATTGCTAATGAATTGTATTTCTATAACATATCTATCTTGTTGGTGTTGATTCATGGTTAGGCTGGAATAATGGTGAATGTGTCACTCCGGACGTAAAACGATAACTGTAGCTCTAAATCTAATACTTTGGTTATCATTTATACACTAGAAGAGACATAGAAGGAAAGTGAGATACGAAAGGACAGTGTGTGTGTGTGTGTGTGTGTGAGAGAGAGAGAGAGAAAGAGAGAGAGAGAGAGAGAGAGAGAGAGAGAGAGAGAGAGAGAGAGAGAGAGAGAGAGAGGGTGAGAGAGAAACAGTGAGATGGGGAGAAATATAGAGTGAGAAAGAGCGACAAAGAGAGAGAAAGAGAGAAAGTGTAAGATGGGGAGAGATATAGAGTGAGAGAGAGAGAGAAATAGTGAGTTGGGGAGAGATATTCAGTGAGAGAGAGAGATGGGGAGAAATATACAATGTGTGTGTGTGTGTGTGAGGGAGAGGGAGAGAGGTCGGGAATTAATAGATTTTCACAATTTATATTACTCTTTGTTTATTTACTTCCATTTTATTTGATTTTGTAATCATCTTATTTTATCGTTCGACTTCTATTTAGAATGGGTCCTCGTCGGTTTAGACGACGAGCCTTCCAATGGTTCGATCAACGGATCTACCTGCTTATAAAATTGATGTACAATTTGTATTATATGTACAGTCCGTCTTGTATTGAAGTGTGAGTGGCTGGGAGTTACACACGCACATGTAGCCTTTAACTTAATCCTCAGGGAGATTCAACATAACACAGTGTCACACAACGCTAGACTTTTGAATAAGAGTTAAAGTTCATCTTGTATTATATTTTACGTATCTGGGCATTCTATAAACAAATTTACCCGTATCCAGCATGACACAGTATGTGATAAGGATAGTCCTTCGAATTACAATTGCAGCCCATCCGACAGGCTTCCAAACAGTTTCTGTCTGCTTAAATTCATCCACTAAACGAGTCTAAGGTAAATGACACTTGTTAAAAATTCCACCCAGGGCGATTCGGCGCGTGACCTTATGATTTCGATGAGATCCTCTTAACCATTCGGACATGTATCGTTCTTATCTACTGCCTTCTCTTGTTGTATGCCGTTATGAGAAACCATTCTCTAACCTACTGTGAAGTATGACATTGAAAGCAAGCCAGCATCGTTAAAAAATTCAAAGTAAAAATCCATCATACATAATAAATAAAATTTCTCGTAATCGATATAATATTTATTTACTAAATCATGGGTCAAAAACTCCTTATGAAATCTTAACGCACTGAAGTGATATTTACTATATTTTGGGAATATAAAGTTAGCGGGGCCCATCCATCCCCAGGTGAGACACAGCCAATTTCTTCCTGAAAGAAAGGAATTGAGAACCCGACAAAGAGGAAGGATCGACCCAAGTACTGGACTCTATACATAGGCGTGATTTGAACTCAGTGATCCTAAACGAATACGCCGAATTATTCTATCTGACTTTCTAATCACCGTATCACTTCGTCGCCTTGGTATGGGCCCGTAACTCCCGATAGTGTGGTAGGGGCGCCGTATTGACATACGTCGTTTGTTGGGCTTTTTTTTAAAGCCTGGTGGAGCCCATCCCTCTCCAGGCCTGAGTACAGCAGATTTCTTCCAGAGAAAGATAGAAAGTGAGAGAGAGGAAATGAGAAAGAGATATGAAGGGAGAATCGACCCTAGTAATAGACTGGTACTTTTTTTATCGAGCTCAAAATTATGAAAGGCAAAGTTTTACCTCGGCAGGATTTGAACTCAGAGAGCATAAAGCATTTTATCCGACGTTCTAACGACTCTACCAATTCACTGGTTATTTCGTCACCTTACCAACTGTGAAAATATTGAAATCAGCTCTGGAACGTGTCGCCATGTAAAAATCTAGAGCAAAGTTACATCGATCCTATATAATCAAGAAAAGCCTTCCTAATCGATGTAATATTTATTTAGTGATACGTTCCATCATATTTCTAGCGAAGACATAATTGGTAAATATTTGCAGAGATATATTTCGTTCTGACATCACTAATCTGACTTTATATATATTTTAACTGTTCCGTGTCAATCAGGGCAGCTTCACCGCGCGTGTATAATCATTCTGTATACATAGTCACTGCATACTTAATACGGGGTAGCTTTACTTTACAACGTGAATGTATTCAGCAATATGAAGTCGTGTGCCTAAATGGTTAGTGTGTTTAGCTGACGATTGGAAGCTAGTAAGTTTAATTCCCGGCGGTTCATTGTGTCCTTGAGCAAGACATTTTATTTCACATTTTTCCAGTTTATTAGGTTGGCAAAGGCGCGTTATATGTGTAATTCAATGGATCGGTCTAGTCATATCTATATTATAAAGCTGATGGCCGTATGTATGTAACAAAATTTTCGACAAACGGCTGGACCAAAAAGCACCAAATTTGCACCATAGTTGTAACTTTTTCCAAGTAAAAAAGTGAGGGTATTTTTGTCTTCTAAAATTCGTTAAAAGATTAAAGATATTTTATCGTTTATTTAAATATTCACTTCTTTAAAATTTTCAAATGTCAACACTTCCGGTTATACGACATTCTAGGAGAAGGAAAACTCTGATATAACACCTGCAAACGTGATGGTATCCAATGATGTTGACTTGCTCTTCTTTTTGGTAAATATCATATTGGTTAAGACAGTGGGACTGGCTTTGTGCAGTGCCTTTGCTCACTATAAGAGCTTCACGGCAAAGGCGTGATCTGGAGATCTCTCTGCACTTGTCATCACATGGTACCATGGGCCCAGCACTATGTGTCAATAATTGTCACAAGTGTAGTGTTTGTACCAGAGTTTTCAAGTCGCCGGCTGGACTAAAAGGTCACACTTGTTCAGCGCTTCGGTAGGGTTTCTCCTACATGGATATAAAGTAGTGACCGTACTCGAAAACGAGTTTGCAGCCACCATATTGTATGTATATATATATATATATATATATATATATATATATATATATATAGGAAAAGAGTCAGGACCCCGCCGGTTGAGCTCCGTCCGTTTCGACAGCTAGGTCTGAACGTTCAAACCTAGCTATCGGTACGGTAAGAGCTGAGCCGTCGGGGTCCTGACTCTTTTCCTATTACCCACTCTGCTACCTAGTATCGAGTACTTTGGTGCGTTATGGTCCACCTGGTTACTTACCACACTTCCTTCGTTATATATATATATATATATATATATATATATATGTATATATATATACAGAGAGAGAGAGAGGGGAGAGAGAGAGAGATGCACACAGTAACACATACACAAACGTATATA
>OZ024741.1:212086553-212106553 GCA_964016885.1 Eledone cirrhosa | reverse complement strand
GGAACGAAGATTGCTCCCGTTTACGCGAACTCTGTAAGTGGATACTTAGAACAACAACTCTACCAAGAAATAGAGGAAAAATATAGCACTGAATTTAGAAAGTACATTGAAAAGTCTTGGAAGAGATACCTTGACGACTGTTTCATCATCTGGACAGAATCTCTAGATACTCTGGATGAGTTCAATACCCTCCTGAATAACGCACACCCATCTCTCCAATTCACAAAAGAGATGAGTAGTACCAAATTACCATTCCTAGATATAATGGTAATCAAATACGACACAACCATTACCAAGGATATATACTATAAACACACAAACACCCATCGATATCTGAATTTTAAGACGTGCCATCCACCTCATACAAAACGCAAGATCCCATACTGCCTAGCCAGAAGAATTTGTACCATTGTAGAAGATACGAATACCAGGTACAAACGCCTGAAATAACTGAGAGAATTTTTGCTCAAACAAAAATACCTATCTCTACTTATAGAAAATGGCATACAGCGAGCTATAAAAATACCTATACAAAAACTTAGGACAACCCAAGGAAGAAGAAACCAAGAACTGGTCATAAAATTTATAATGACTCACAACCTATGTCACCAGAATATCTTCAACACTGCCAAAGCAAACCTACCGATCATTGCTCAAAGTAATGAATTAAAAGGTTTAATCACAGACCGATCTTTGACTCTTAGTAAAAGACAGCCGAAACATTTGAAGCAATTACTAACAAAGGCAAAGTTTGACCTTAACAACAAAGATCAATCATTCACTGTATCTAAATAAATGATAGTCGATGTGGCACATGTCAATCCATACACACTGGTCATTATATGAACACAAAAACTGGAAAAATATTCCCAAATGTAAATATGAACTACAAAAGCAGAAATCTAATTTACTGCATTAAATGCCCGAATTGTGAAGAATTATATGTCGGTCAAACTGGAAATGCAGTATCGGAACGTGCACGGGTGCACCGACAGCAAATCAGAGACCCAAATGTCCGTCAAATACCCCTGAGTAACCATCTAGCAACATGTGGTCAAAAAATATTTATAATATTTCCATTCTACAAATTACACAGCACAAGTGAAATCAAGAGAAAAATTAAAGAAAAGAATTTTATTGATAAATTCCAACCCAAGCTAAATGAACAATAATAATGCTTAGGGGTATTGTTTCTACTATGACTACGCCTACGACCATGTTGACTACCACCACTAACAACAACAACAACAATAATAATAATAATAATAATAATAAAAGTGATGGTGATGATTACTGAAGATTTTTTATAAAAACCCTAGAAAATGCTATTTTCATCATTTCTAAAAATAGCAAAACAATTGATGCTTTGGATATTGTCAAATAGAAGTCGTTAGACATGCTCAACCAACCGTAACGCCTAAACCAATCAGCTTTAGTAATCTAGTGAAACTGCACACCAATTGGTCGATATACAGTTTGCAAAACTTAGCATTCTGTAGCCCCTTTTTACTGTATATAAGGCACAGAATTTACCGATCTCATTACAGTTGAAAATTGCAAACTTTACTGTCACCACTGAATGTGAACCTGAAGATTGCGAAAGCATGAAAGTACTTGTTCAATTGGCACTTAACATACAATATTCTACCATACTATTTCATTATAGTATCATTATAATTTTAAAGGATTGTAAATAAAACAAGTAAATCAGACAAAGTTGGAATTCCTTTTATTAATATATATATATATATATATATATATATATATATATATATATATATATATATATATATAAGTATGTGTATATATATGTATATATATATATATATATATATATATATATATATATATATATATATATAATGTATGTATATATATATATATATATATATATATATATATATATATATATGTAAAATAAAGTTAAATAAAAGTCAAATGATTAAAATTTAGCTTCGTTTATTACTGCTATATATATTTCAGTGACAGCCATCTTTGGCTGTGACCTCTTCAGGCAGTTTGAATTAGTATGGTATAGACAAGTACATATGTTGTTTAGGTGTATGATATTGTCAATACTCTGATATGCCCAGTTCCTTGCTGGGTTGTTAATTCACTGGAGAACTGGAGTCATATGAATTCAAACAAACGAATTTTCGTGTCACAGGTCCCCTTCTCCTCTCATTGGTCAGTTATTAGTGTTGTCATTGTTGGAGTTAGCTTAAAAATTGATAAAATGGTAGAAGGGACAAGGTGTTGAAGGAACAAAATATCAAAAAATGTGTCAAACTTCCCATTGTTCAGTTCTGAGAGCATTCCTCAGTCAGAAGTCTATAGAATTCTTTCTGGGGTGAGGCTCCCAGTAGTGTTTATGCCTGCTATTGTTCAGTACATTTGACCTCCACCATTATTTTGGTACTGTTGTTGTTGTAGTGGTCAGCTTATATCTTGCTGCTGCTAACAATTTAGAAGTATTAAGTTTGTGTTTTCTCTTCATCCCACCCGCCACCATCGTAGTGGTGGTGGCGGGGGGGGGGGTTATTTCATGTATATGAAGAAATATAAGGCAATAAATGAAGAAAACAGAAGATAAATAAATAATATAATAAAATAAAATAATTAATATAATTTGTGTAATTTGAAAATAAATAAATAAATAGAGAATAAAGAATAAAGAGTAAATGAGAGATTGGTGAAAAAGTAATGATAATGTATATGGAGAAGTGAGAAATAATGTAGGATAAAGTGTGTGTGTGTGTGTGCTATAACCAATCTCAAGGTCAGAATATGTTGGATAGATTGGTATGATACAAGATGTTAAGATGAGATATTCAATGTGTTTGTGTTATAATCTATCTCAACTTAAAATAAATATAAGGTTATACAGTGAAGAGGGCAGAAAACAAATAACAAATTAATATAGAGAAATCAAGATTTAAGATTGGAACTTTGAAGTCAGAAATCTGGTAAATTAAAAGTGTTTGTGTTATAGATGTTGGCCAGATTATTATGGCTGTGTCCGATTCTGTCTCTAGGCTATCATGGTGTCTGCTCCGCCTGGGTTGTTCCCTATGGCTTGAGGGGAGTTCACAACCTAGAGTGTTGTAATTGTCCATATAGCTTGAGGGAGGTCTGGCCGAGAGGTGTTTTCATGTTCTGTAGAAGTCCCTATAGCTTGAGGGGAGTTCACATCTTCTTGTGTTGCTACTGTCCATATATTTTGAGAAAGGTCCCGGCTCTAAGGTGTCTGCATGTCCCGAAGAACTCGGTTCTGAGGTTTATGAGGCCGCTTCCACCTCTTAGTATCTCGAGGGTCTCGTTCAGGCATAGTTTGCATATGCAAGATCCCCCTTTATCGGGTGGTACTTTCCTGATTATGTACCAGGCCAAAGAGTATGGGGTCCTGTCCAGCTTAAGCTTCCAGATCAGGTCGGAGAGAGCTGTGCTTTTCCTTTTGGCCTCCTTCTTGAATTAATGGCGATGGTTGTACCAGCGGTCCTTAAAGCTCGTTGATGTGGCTCCTATGTAGAGGTGTTCGGAGTTGGGGGTTTTAACCCTACAACCGTACACTATGTTCTTCTTGAGACATTCATTACCAAGGGGGTATGATTCGGGGTTTCTACAGTTGCAGAGGGTGGGCGGCCTCTGCGTGCTTAGATTAGGGTTCTCATTATGTGTTACATGTTGGTCTTCCCCCATGCTCGGTGGGGGGTCCTTGGGTCTGTTTGTGTTTCTTGGGTGGGCTCTGGGTCCCCCCTTCCCTCCTTTCACATGGTTCTGCTGAGTGTTTGTATTGCCATCTTCTGGTTGTGTGTGGTTTTTAAGCCTACTTCTGTTGATGCTAGCTATGTGTTGGGCCAAATTTCTCGTGGTGGAATACGAAAGCTTCACAGTGTGTCTGTTGAAGATCCTGTGGTATCTGTGGTCCCTCGGGAAGCATTTGTCAAGTGCTCCAAAGAACAATCGGGCCAAGCTTTTCTTTAGTTCTTTAGATTTTAAAGTTCCAATCTTAAATCTTGATTTCTCTATATTAATTTGTTATTTGTTTTCTGCCCTCTTCACTGTATAACCTTATATTTATTTTAAGTTGAGATAGATTATAACACAAACACATTGAATATCTCATCTTAACATCTTGTATCATACCAATCTATCCAACATATTCTGACCTTGAGATTGGTTATAGCACACACACACACACACTTTATCCTACATTATTTCTCACTTCTCCATATACATTATCATTACTTTTTCACCAATCTCTCATTTACTCTTTATTCTTTATTCTCTATTTATTTATTTATTTTCAAATTACACAAATTATATTAATTATTTTATTTTATTATATTATTTATTTATCTTCTGTTTTCTTCATTTATTGCCTTATATTTCTTCATATACATGAAATAACCCCCCCCCCCCCCCGCCACCACCACTACGATGGTGGCGGGTGGGATGAAGAGAAAACACAAACTTAATACTTCTAAATTGTTAGCAGCAGCAAGATATAAGCTGACCACTACAACAACAACAGTACCAAAATAATGGTGGAGGTCAAATGTACTGAACAATAGCAGGCATAAACACTACAGGGAGCCTCACCCCAGAAAGAATTCTATAGACTTCTGACTGAGGAATGCTCTCAGAACTGAACAATGGGAAGTTTGACACATTTTTTGATATTTTGTTCCTTCAACACCTTGTCCCTTCTACCATTTTATCAATTTTTAAGCTAACTCCAACAATGACAACACTAATAACTGACCAATGAGAGGAGAAGGGGACCTGTGACACGAAAATTCGTTTGTTTGAATTCATATGACTCCAGTTCCCCAGTGAATTAACAACCCAGCAAGGAACTGGGCATATCAGAGTATTGACAATATCATACACCTAAACAACATATGTACTTGTCTATACCATACTAATTCAAACTGCCTGAAGAGGTCACAGCCAAAGATGGCTGTCACTGAAATATATATAGCAGTAATAAACGAAGCTAAATTTTAATCATTTGACTTTTATTTAACTTTATTTTACACTACTCCGGAGTAACCAAACCAACCTGCGCACTTCGTCGAGTGCTCCAGCCTGCATACTGAGGTGTTGGTATACAACCAACATAAACTCAAAATCTATATATATATGTATATATATATATATAATGTATGTATATATATATATATGTATATATATATGTATATATATATACATATATATACAATGATATTAAATAAATGGAAACTATATTTATAAATCCATATTTATTCTATTATATATATTTCAAGGGTACTAAAACTTTGGTACGCCCTCATCAGATAAAATACAAAGTTTGTTTGATAGTTATTGACATAACCAAGAAAAGATACCTTAACGGTTCAAGTTTTTCTTGGATAGTGAAGGAAAATAGAAGAAAAGTCAAATATTTCAAATTATTAAGATGAGCATGCAAATGAGGTTGAGGTATAGGGTTGAAAAAACGTTATTTTTAGACGCTATGCAGAATTTTAATAATTATTAGGAATATATATGTATAAGTAGGAATAAGAAAAAAAGAAAGAAGAGCTTGTATTTACGTTAATTTAAGAGGAATTAACAATTTGCGGGAATGGTGGAATATGGTTCCAGAATTTAACATTTATTTAGCTGTATTATAAATTATAATATTGTATATATAATCAATTAGATTATATGAAGAATTATGGTTGTAAGTAGATTTTATCTTATTACATTACAACAGGTTGTAAGTATATAAATATCTATATAGATTAATAATTGTGCATGTATAAGTATTATAGAAATAGAAATAAGTTACAGTTATTAGTTTTTACATTTCTCATATGAGTTACGAAGGATGTTGATTCTGCATTTTACATAAAAAAAACACGTAGTTCAAGTTGTAAGAGAACAATTTGTAGATTCAAATATTTTGTTACAACATTGAAAATGTTTTCAGAATATTGTTAATTTAGCGAAGTTATATAGTTTATCATACATATTATATTATAACATAATGTTTATGTTTGCACGATTGAAAAGGAAAAGATAACTCCAATCTTGTTTGCTAACCGTTAAATTTGATGAATGATTTACTCGGAAAATATATAGAGAAAATTATATATTATTTTGTGTGAGATTAATTTCAATTATATATTATTTTAGTCGAAAGATGTGTGAAAGTTTGAAGATCAAAGAAGAGGAAAAAAGTAATGTACATTTCGAAGAACTATCGTAAAGAGGATAAACTTTCAGAATGTCAATAAAATATTATCAATCTTCATCTTTAAAAAATATATTTAGAGAAGTATCATTAAGAAAAAAATGTCAAATGGTAAAAATAGTAAAAATATTTTAAAACTACGGAAGATCATTAAAAAAAATTTTAATTTTAATTTTTAAAGAAAATAATCAGTAAATAATAGGATTATTTACTGAGTATTTTCTTTAAAAATTTTAATTTAAATTTTTTTTAAATGATCTTCCTTCTTAATTTTTAAGAATATAATAGACAAAATCCATGGGGCTGAAAAATCAATGGATTTTGTCTATTATATTCTTTTGTTATATTTCGAATACCTGATGGTGTCACCGGATTCATACTGAACCCGGTCATTGAAATGATCATAGTATAATAAACCTTTTAAGGAATTACACCAGTCCAGCATCCTGTTATTTTATAATAATTAACTCCATACTCGCACCACCAACTACACAAACGAAGACGGATGAGTTGCATTACGTTGAGTGCTCTCCATAATATTACATCCAGGTTGACCCTACGGAATGACCAGTTCTATCCAGTGGTGAACCAACAAACTTAAATAAATAATTGTTTCTACGTTAGGCACAAGGCCAGCAATTACCCAGTACAAATAAATAATTGTTTCTACTTTAGGCACAAGGCCAGCAATTACCCAGTGCATTACTGGTACTTTATTTTATCGACCCCGTAAGGATGAAAGGCAAAGTCAATTTGAACTCAGATCGTAGAGGGACGTAACTATGCTGGAAAGCATGGCGTCCGACTCTCTACCGATACTGCCAATCCACCATAATACTCCAGGAAATGTCGAGCGCTTTCAGATGTAATAATTGTTTCTACTTTTGGCACAAGGCCATCAATTACCCAGTACATTACTGGTACTTTATTTTATCGACCCCGTAAGGATGAAAGGCAAAGTTAACCTCGGCGGGATTTGAACTCAGACTGTAAAGGGAGGACGTAACTATGCTGGAAAGCATGGCTTTCAGATGTAATAATGAACAACGGCACTGATTCCAGTGTACAGCTTTCGCCAGCATGGACTAACTACACTCCATTCGAATTTTGGCTGCATTGAGCTTTGTCTCCCTCCCCCCCCCCCCACACACACACACCTGGACCATGCTTTGCTGCTTCCCTGTCGGGAATATTCAGACTCCGCCAGACCTCATAGTTTCTTTAAATAATCAACATAATCTACTATAACCTGTATTGTATTGACTGAATTTTCTATCCTATATTTCAGGGCTTTTGTGATTCACATTGAAAATTAAGACTCGAACATACACTAGGTATCACCTGATACCATTCCAACTCTTCCATCCTCTATATCTATATGTATAACCTTGTATTCTCCGACCGTGCTATATATTGTACACTTACTGCACCTAGATCTGTATTTTAGTTCTTCTGTATTTTGATTTCTTCGATATGTTCTTATATACTTCCTTTTTACTCTCTACATCACCACCCTAGGTACGACTGCATTTTAATTATGTATTTTACTTATGGTTTCATTTACTCCCTTTACTCGCATCATATACGTAACCTTGTACTCATTAGCACACGACCCGAGAATATTACTCTCTGTACCCTTATATATGTTTATCTTTATTCACTCCCCCTACCCACCCAGGAATCACACTACATATAACCCGGACTAACTGGGGACTAAATATAGTCTATTTGCACATTTCATCAGATTTTACCACTTTCAATTTCACATCACCGGTGTGAATAACTAAAAATCGTTTGGTACACGCGATGATCCGAAGGATGTGGCGGCTTTCCAGACTGCCAGCCAGGCGCTCGGGTCGATCAGCCTCCCTCGAGTGCTTGGAAAAATAGATTTCCCTTTCTTTCGGTAAACGATAATACTCGGAACGGCTGCTTTGCCCTGGGCCTTGTCAGACTTGGAACCCACCGGGCCACCGGTTATTGACCACCAAACAGTACCTTTAAATTCTAGGCTTAATCATAACTTTTAACTTTATCATGCCTTCTTCTACTAGCACTTAACTAATCCCCCAACAGTGTGAATAACTAGTAATCGTTTAGTATATACAATAGCCAGCCGACGGTGGCGGACTTCCCGCTAACACACCTGACGCCTAAGACAGTTAACATTCCTGGAGTGCTCGGAAAAATAAATTTCCATTTCTTTCGCTAGACGATAATACTCGGAACGGCTAACACACCGTTGGCCCTAGGGCTGGCCGGGGGTCAGCAACGTCGCTGGTTATTGACCGCTAAGCATAGGCTTAATCTTTACACTATATTCTACCTGAAATTTATCGTGACTGTCTATAATAGACTTAAACCTTTTCATAAAAGCCTCCTTCTGTAAATTCTTTAACTAAATCTCACAACCTTAAACCTAAACCTTATTTTTGTAATTTCATCTTAAATGGCATCTTCTAACTCTAAACATAAATTTAACGATTCTAATAGTTAATAGTAATTTCTGTCCATACATTATACCATGCAGATGCCCACTATATATTACTGTATATAGCTTTGTTAAAGATATATGTTCTTTGAAAAAATATTTTTCGCGGCACTTTCTAGCACTAATGACCAGCTTGATTGTAACCTAATCTCAACGCTGGCCTCTGTCTTTGACGGGGTGGTAGTAGTACACTATAAGCCTACGCTCCTTCACCAGATGGACATAAGTAGGCTTAATAATCACCACATTGAGGGCTGCCGACCGGGGTAGAAGAAGCTAAATGTTCAGTCGCCCTCATGTCTCTGATTTTTCAGCCCCATGGATCTTGTCTATTATATTCTTTGTTATATTTCGAATACCTGATGATGTCACCTGATTCACACTGCACCCGATCATTGAAACGATCATAGTATAATAAACCTTTTAAGGATTTACACCAGTTCAGCCTCCTATTATTTTATTATATATATATATATATATATATATATATATATATGTGGAGGCGCGTGGCTGAGTGGTTAGAGAATTAGATTCGCAATCGTGAGGTTGTGAGTTGATTCCCGGACCAAGCGATGCGTTATGTCCTTGGGCAAGACACTTTATTTCACGTTGCTCCTTCTACCTGGAGTTGCGACCGATAGATAGTATTAGCAATTGGAAAGACGAATGGAAACACTGTTTCCTCGATCCGATTTGACAAAAAGTCGATCGCCTGTCGATATATATATATATATATAAAGACTAGAACTGTTTCATTCTTTAGAGATCATCAGGATTCATCAGGAATATATATATATATATATATATGTGTGTGTATATATGTGTATATATGTGTATATATGTGTATATATATGTGTATATATATATATATATATATATTATATATATATATATATATATGTGTGTGTGTGTGTGTATATGTATATATGTATATATATGTATATATGTATATATATATGTAAGTGTGTATGTACATGTATATATATGTATATACATATATATATATGTGTATATACATATATATATATACACACACATATATATATACATATATATATATATATATATATATATATATACATATATATACATACAGGTACACATACATATGTGTACGTATCAGTTTAGCGGACGCTTATTATAGCGCCCGCTTTGTTCGTTTGTAAACAAACTGAACATCCTGAATTTATGCCGCACGGTGTTAAGGCAACCACGTCACCTTTTTTTTCAACACTGACACAGGAACGATGAGTGGTTAGAGTTTCAAGCTTGTTAGCTATCATCAGCACCGTATACCCATCTGCCAGATAGTTGAACGTTCGAAAGTATATACTTTCCTTATGAAAATTAACGGCTGAGCAGCCTAATTTGCATATCGAGTGAGTTAAATCGGTCAGGCGCACCGAAAACGATGTGTTGTAATAAAATGAAAACGAAATTTCATTTCTCACTCTTAGTACGGCACTTACTTAAATGTAAGTATGTATGTATACGTACATACATAAATGTATACAGACGTACAGTAGCATGCATATATATATATATATATATATATATATATATATATATATATATATATATATATATATATACATATATATACATACAGGTACACATACATGTATGTACGTATCAGTTTAGCGGACGCTTATTATAGCGCCCGCTTTGTTCGTTTGTAAACAAACTGAACAGCCTGAATTTATGCCGCACGGTGTTAAGGCAACCACGTCACCTTTTTGTTCAACACTGACGCAGGAACGATGTACTAGTTTCAAGCTTGTTAGCTATCATCAGCACTGTATACCCATCTGCCAGATAGTTGAACGTTCGAAAATATATACTTTCCTTATGAAAATTAACGGCGGAGCAGCCTAATTTGCATATCGAGTGAGTTCAATCGGTCAGGCGCACCGAAAACGATGAGTTGTAATAAAATGAAAACGAAATTTCATTTCTCACTCTTAGTACGGCACTTACTTAAACTGTTCTATATTATATTTTATCTGATGAAAGCACACCATAATTTAACTTGGTGTCCTTGAAATATGTATAATGAAATAAATATGGTTATATAAATATAGTTTCCATTTGTTAATATCGTATTTTTACTCCAATTATTTGTTGAGTGCTTTATATCAGTTATAAAAATATTTGCTTCTTGTATCCCAACAATTTAAATAGAACTTTTACATATATATATATATATATATATATATATATATATATATATATATATATATATATATATATATATATGCAGATGTGGTTGAGTACTCAATACCAAAGCAGAGTTTAAATTTTCATTTATTAAGGCTAAATAGTGAGTCTCGTTACTCTGGTGTTTCGCCAGTTTATTATTTATGAACCAGTCGTAGACAGGTGAAATTCCAGAGTAACAAGACTCACTATTGGGCCTTAATAAAATGAATATATATCAAGCGTTAACCTCATATATTCCTTCCATAGTGTACCGATTGTGTTGTTATTTCTGTTTACATTTTACCTGAACCATCAGTCGACCTTTAGGTACCCCGACAAACGATGATCTACGAAGATCGCGAGCCACGTATGGTCTCTCAAAGATTCAGGTGTAGACTACTCCATTCAATGGAAAGCTATCACTAAGTCCAAGCCATACGCAAGGGGTAATCCGTCTTGTGGACTGTGTATTGAAGAAAGGATCAACATTGTACGGAGTTTACGCAATAGCCATTGTCTAAATTCAAGAATTGAACTTTTATCACGTTGTCCACGCATCTGGAAACACCTCTTACATAACTACAAAGCTCCAGATTGAATAATATTAACATTCTAATATTTTAATCAACCCGAACTATTTATTCCGGACATTGGGAGTTATCTCCCTTACACCTTTCGACCGTGGATGTTTATCGCTTGGGAGAAGTGACCGTTTCTGCGCATGCACATTCATACGGTTGGTTCTCCCTTTTCTCTTCCGTATAATCATTATCAGGCCAAGCTGAAGATCTGCATAAGGGGAAACAATTGTTCTCGGCATGGGGAACTAACTGTTTTGTTACTACTTCTCTCTCTCTCTCTCTCTCTATATATATATATATATATATATATATATATATATATATATATATATATATATATATATATATATATATATATATATATATATATATATATATATATATATATATATATATATAAATATATATATATATATATATATATATATATATATATATATATATATATATATATATATATAATATTAAGGATACTATTTATGGTTATGTATATACTAAAACTTGTTATAGTTATATATATTTTAAACCCTAAGCAGTGAAGGTCAGTAATTTATTACTACCTTATTACCAGTAAGATAAATAGCTCAATGTAATAACATCAGTTGTTCTACAGAGCAGTTATATAGAATTTATTAGAATCAAAGCTATGTTCAAACCATTTATTCACTTACAATTGTTTCATCCAAACCTAGGCTTGGTGTCTTCGGAACATGTTTCAATATTTGTACACATAATTGACCTCCTTTCCAACGCAAGAGACATACAGATACATATATATATATTGAGGTTCAGTGGAGTGACATATATTATACTATATTATTTCTGTATAGCAATTCAAATTCAAAATCAAAATCAAAATTAAAATTAAAACAAAATTAAAACAAAATTAAAACAAAATTAAAATGTATTCTGCAGTTAACACAGATAATACAAGAGGATAGTTTGTTAATCAGATGTAGTAGTTAGTGTATGCGTTAGTTACACGTGGGGCATGCAAGTGTGTCTCATTTATATATGATTATTGTGTGGCAGGGTGTTACATGTAATACAAGCACTTTATGCGGGTAAGTAAGAGTATTATGGTGGTTGTAGTGGTAAGGTATGTTTTGTATATAATAAAAAAGTATGTGTGCAGAAAAATAAAAATAAAAAGGAGAAGCAAAAGAAAGTTATGGTTTTCGTATCCACCACCATTTTCACAAACAGGAAGAGCCATATATGTTTTTAAATCCATCACATAAGTAACGATGATTCCGTATTGGATGTTTAATGCATTAAAATTAAATTATTTTAGCTTATTGCGGCTCAGTGTTATTTAATCCAAAATTATAGAATAGGTTGATTCTGCTGCGAGAATTTACAGCGGTTTATTATACGGAAGTATGTGTGTAATTAAGGGGAGTTAATGCGTAAGGGGAGGTAACTAGCTGATTTCCATAACTAAATTCATTGTTCTAACATACACTATAAGGTGTCTCAATTGAGTCCCTTATATAGACGGTTATATATTTATATCCAGTTTCTAATTTTAAATACAGTCTACTCTATCATGATGTACTAAAGGTATCTATATGAGGATGATTACTCCCCATCATACAATGCTACAACAGAATACTCCATACAAAGAGCCATATCTTTATATCAAAGTTCACTGCAAATGTAGTCTTCTCTCAGAACATATCAGGGGACCTATTAGAATTATGTCTACATAACCCCTGGTGAGTTCTGGAGCAGCGTATGGCTGTTTGCATGGCAAAGCCAAATACATCTCTATGGCAGACAAATACATCCCTCATTTACAATGTCATTAATCTATCCATCAATTTATACTTGCATATATAACTCACATACTATTCATACATAATTCATTGCACTCAACATATAAGTTAGACAGATCTCTCATGTTAATAAATTAATTTTATATATATCCAATGTTATCACACCATACATATAAATACAATTGCATATATAATTCATTGTCGAATCTGGTATTTAAAGCTTATATAGACTGTATTGTATCACTATATAATTATAAGTAATTGAAAGCAATTATACTAAAAGTAGGTATTTATGGGGATATTTCTAGGGTATAAAGTTATAGATAGGGTATAAAGTTATAGATAGGGTGGATCAGAGAGTGTGGAGTTGTGGTGTAAGGTGTGGCCTTGAGGTGTGGTGTTAGAAGTGGTGATGGGTTCGAGTCTGACATTGTTATATATTGGGTTTAATGTTTTGGAAGGAGTGCAGGAAGCGGTGCTGGCACGACGCAAACACTTCCGATTTTTTATTAAGGAGGTTATGGTTTGGGAAGATTATAGCATGGGTCTCTAGTAGACAGAGGTTACAGAATTTATTAGGTGGTTTGTACGATGCCGCCTTACATATCACATCCCATTTAAGTGTATAAGATCTATTTCTAGTTTTTAGATAGTGTATGTAGCTAGATAGTGAAGTGGAGTTGGCTAAACTGTGTCTTTTGAAAGAACGGACGTGTGAATTGTATCTGGTTTTGAAGCAGTTCGAAGTAGAGCCTATAAAGGTTTCAGAAGAGTTGCTAGTTATGACGGTGCATGAGTATATGATGTCCTTGATTAAGCATTTTTATTTAATTGCACGTTCTATTAGATCTACAGTTACATTTATTTTGGATGTTAACCTGCCGGTTATTATGTTGTGTAGAAGTCTGGTTGCTAGGTATTGCATTATGGCTATGGGGGTTGTCGCTCCCAGCGTTATTGATTTCACTAGTGCTATTACTATAATTACTATTGATATCAGGGTTTGCAGATATAACGTTGTTTTGAAGGTTTACCCCTGCCGTGTTTTAGTTTGTTGGAAGAAAGCATTAATTTTTCTGTTATTGCTACTAGCTATGTGGTATGCTATGTTAGGCGTGGTAGAGTAGGAGATTTTAATGGTGTTTTTGTTTATAAGACTATGGTACTTGTGGCCAGATGAGAGGTTTTTATCCAGGAGTGAGAAGAAAGCCTGGGGTAGGTTGTTAGAGACGTTTAGATTGAAAGGGGGTTTGAAAAATGTATTATTTCTTCTTCTATTTTTGTTTTTATGTCTGGTGAGATGCTTCCGTTTATGGTATTTTGGTGACCTCCCTGGTGTGGGTTACGTTTGTTGCCACCCTTCGTACTAGTGTGTGTGGGGTTATTATTCTTATTACTATTTTTCCTCGTGGACATATCGTGCGAAATAATGTTGTAACTATGTGTTTTTGTAGTAGGAACTCGATCTCATTATTACGGCCTGATCTAGCTAATGCCTGATTATAATATTGTGAGTTTTTGCGAAATATGTTTTCGTAATAAGATAGATTAGAGATTCTATTGGATATTACCTTAGAGATAGAGTTTAATATTGATCTAGGGAGGTTAGACTTGCTATCTACGTAAATCAGTGTTTCGTTAGGTTTATGGAATGGTGTATATATCCTAGAGTCTAGGTAGAGAGTGGCATCTAGGAAGTTAACGTTTTAGTGTTTTTGTCTATGGTGATACTTAGGTTATAGTTTTTGAAAGTCTTGTGCAATCGTTTTCTAGTTATTTCTATATTAAATTTGTTTATAGTCTATAAGAAGAAGTCCATCATCGCGGTACAAACCACCGTTGAGGTATGGAAGGTCCTTATGGATTTCGTTTAGTAAGTATAGGCCCACCAAATCAGTGACCTGCGCCGAGTCACTAGATCCCATGGTTATGTCGAAGTTGTTATGCGTATCCTTGCGGGTCCATAACTGGTCTTTAAAAGTGATTACGGTTTTACGGGCCGCAAGTATGACATCAATCTGGGGTCTAGTCAGATTACTATTGTTCATGGCCATAATTAGTGCCTTATTTAATAGGATAGGGGAAATAGAGGTGTAATATGAATTGATATCAAATTGAATAAATTGTTTATCTTTGTTTTCCTTGATATCCTTAAACCATTCAATAACTTCACCTGTATTTCCCCATTCTTTAAGGTATATTTTGTGTTTAATCTGTGGGATGATTTTATCTCAAATTTTCTTACTGATAATGCCAATGTCAGACTTCGAAGGGCAGATTAGTCTAATCGAGGGGTTGCTAATGGCATCCTCCTTATGGTCCTTCAGAGAGAATGTAGGGGGGTTTGGGGTGTATGGTTGTAATACTCTTACTCTACCCGCTTAAAGTGCTTGTATTACATGTAACACCCTGCCACACAATAATCATATATAAATGAGACACACTTGCATGCCCCACGTGTAACTAATGCATACACTAACTACTACATCTGATTAACAAACTATCCTCTTGCATTATCTGTGTTAACTGCCGAATGTATTTTAATTTTGTTTTAATTTTGTTTTAATTTTAATTTTGATTTTGATTTTGAATTTGAATTGCTATACAGAAATAATATAGTATAATATATGTCACTCCACTGTACATCAATATATATATATGTATCTGTATGCCTCTTGCGTTGGAAAGGAGGTCAATTATGTGTATAAACATTGAAAAATGCTCCGAAGACTCCAAGCCTAGGTTTGGATGAAACAATTGTAAGTGAATAAATGCATTGAACATAGCTTTGATTCTTGTGAATTCTATATATATATATATATGTGTGTGTGTGTGTGTGTGTGTATAGTGCTATAAGAAGCTCCACAGTTTTTCATGACGTTATACATTCTACGTGTACTTGTTATTGCTTAGTTGCTATAAATTAATGTTTTATCTTTCTACTGGACAGTGTTTGGCTTGTATCAGACGCTGCTACCCTGGGTCACGGTAGTACCGTTGGTAGGGGTCGAAACTGCCAAAGTCCACCCCAACGGAAGATGACCCTGTAGTTATGTGTCTTTCGTATGTATTTTTTAAAACAATATTTTTAAGGGGAACCTTGTAGTAGTAGTCCTTTCCAATAGTCTTTTCTAATGAATGACTAAAAGGAATTTAATAGCATTAAATGAACACAACCACGAGGATATGGTCCGAACCTGGAAGAGTCGAACACCAACTGTCATCGCCTCCATATCTCTCGAACTCCCCATCTCTCCGAATAGTGAGAAAATGGTGTTCCACGTGCTGGCCTTCCCACAGCCCCGGTGGACAGAATGGAGAAGGCGTTTCCCCGCCCTTGTTGCCTTGTTTTCGTTCGTTGTATTGTCCCCTCTGTTGATTTTCTTAAGTTGATTTGCCTAACATGCCGCGCTGCAGGATTGAAACCACAATTACATGACTGGTAAGTTAACTCTTTAATTACACAGCTATATATATATATATATATATATATATATATATATAGGTATAGATATGTCTATGTGTGTGTATGTGTGTGTGTGTGTATACACATATATTCTTGTGTGGTTTTAACACAATTACACATCATACGTTTACGGGGGGGGAGGGATTAAGGCAGTTGCAAAGCTGCTATGAATGTTGAGATCTTTAGTAGTTGTCTGTGTGCGTGTGTATGTGTGTGCGTGTGTGTGTCTGAGTGTATGTTTCTGGGAGAGAGAGAGTTAATGAATGTGGATGTGTGTGTGTGTGTGAATGAGTGTGTGTGATTCTATATGTATGTATGAGTGAGTGTGCATATGAGAGAGAGAGAGAGAGAGAGAGAGAGAACGTGTGCATAAATGTGTGTGTGCGTGTGTCTGAGTGTGTGTGTGTCTGTGTGTGTGTGTGTGTGTGTTGAAATGTTTGTCTTGGTTTGCAGTAAACAACTTCATAAATCAGCGCAATGGAAGTTTCCCCATTCACAAACCTGTCGCATTTATTACTGTTTCTTGACACCAAAAACACGTCGAAAACAGACTCGGTTTCCTAATCAAACAAATTACTTTCTCTAGGATAGCATTTGTGATCAGTCACAGAAAGTATATTAGAACTATAACTATTCCGAACACACTAGAAACTCATTTACGTATTGTTGTATTAAAAAATTACTGTACAGAATTTGGAGCTTAAGTCGTGAAAATATCAGCTAGAGTACTTCCTGGTGTTTCTTTTTACAACTTTTTACAGCTTTCTGTGGTTTGAGTTCAAATAATGCCGAGGTTAAACTTGATTTCCATCCTTTCGGGATTGATAAATAAAGTACTAACCCATCCATGGGATTCAATTCGTAGCCCCCCCCCCCCCCCACACTCTCTCTCTCTCTCGTTCTCGCTGCATATTTATGCATAGTAACACACACATGTATGTACGTATATATATATATATATATATATATATATATATATAATATATAATATGGAAAACGAAGAATCAGTGATGCATCGAAACACAATTTATTACGTATTACAATTATTTCTCCGGCGAACAGCTCCAGGTGCGATATTTATGTGGAAAGAACCACACTCTGGAATCGCAAGTTCCTCAGATACCTCTAGTGATTTCGAAGCAAATCCTCTTTCTACTGGACTCCGATCCTTCAAATTTCAATCATCTGCCATCATCCTGTATACGCGGCCCGTCGATTGGTTGATAGTTAGAATCGTCATCTGTGTGTTTGACAATTCGTATCTGCCCACTGACTATTTCCATTCATGCGTGAGCTGTCACAAACAGATCGCACCTCGAGCTGTTCGCCGGAGAAACAATTGTACACGTAATAAATTGTGTTCTGATGCATCACTGATTCTTCGTTTTCATATTATTATACTCTGCTCCGAAGGAGCATAGAGTGCTCAACGGCCATACCACCTGTGGACGCATACAAGCAACCTTACTACATATATATATATATATATATATATATATATATATATATATATATATATATATATATATATATAGGTATTAAAGGTGCAATTTAATTGCGTCCGTAGGCGGGATGCCGAATGAGCACTCGATGCAATTGGGGAGCAGAATATCAATAACAGTAATATATAAGGGAACAAAGAATCAGTGTTGCATCATATATATATTTAATTACATATTACATATGTTTCACTGTCGATAAGCTCGAGGAACGGTCGATTAATGATCGAACCTGATTCTGGAATCGGAAGCTCGTCAGATATGCGTTAACATGTAGACACGAGTCTACATGTTAATACTAATCTGAGGAGCTTAACGAAGGAAGTATGGTAAAGAACCAGGTGGACCATAACGCATCAGAGTACTCGATACTTTATATATATATATATATATATATATATATATATATATATATATATATATATATATATATATATATTAGAAAAGGAAAGTAAGGTTCTATACAAAACAGTGGATATAGAGAAAAGCTGATGTTGGAAATGGCACGGAAAATATATTTAAGGGTCTGTTTTTCTTTTTTATTCTTTCTTTGATTCGTCAAAGTGACATCATTGAAACATTTTTTGTTTAAAGTTTATTAATGTATATAAAATATATAAAGTATTACCGCTTTCGATGTATTATTAAAATTCATCTTATCAAATGTTGAGTATTGAAATAAATAACTAGAAAGAATGAATAGGAGTTAAAAACTAAAATTTAAAGATTTGAAATTAAAATCAAATGTTGGAGTGAGTTTTTTCCCCATCTTTATTGTTCAAAATTTGGCTAGAGAATGAGTTCTTGTTAATAGAGAGGTGGTAGTGAAGATAGCATCAGATATGTTTCATCACAGAACAAAGTTGTTTTGGGGGACAAAGGAAACAGCCTGTATATCTGTGTGTGTATATCTGATTGTGTTAATTGACTGGTCAAAAGTTCAAAAAGGAATTGTAAGATAGAGGGAAATTCTATGACAGCAGCAGGAGTGTAAGATGAATTCTATTATTGGAATATGGTTTTAGGGAGTGTGTGTGTATATATATATATATATATATATATATATATATATATATATATATATATATATATAGTGACGAAACATAAGTCAATTGCATGAACTCGTAATCCTTTATTTACTGCTATATATATTTCGATGATAGCCATTGAATGGCTATGATCTCAGTTCTTAGATATGCCAGCTCTGTGTTTATAGTGTTGATGGTATCAGAGCCTTGGGACATATGAGCTTGTTAGGAATAATTTAATGTTGTCAGCAGGAATAGTCTTGATTCTCATTGGTCAGATTGTAGATGGTAGTAGGGTTGATATTCGACCTCAAAGAGGCATGTGGTGTTTTAAAATTCAAACCGTCAGGCAAGATGACAATGTATTGTTGTATATACACTCTCACGCTATATATATATATATATATATATATATATATATATATATATATATATATATATATATATATATATATATACAATATCGGAGAAAGCTTTTTAGCGATACTCCGGCCAAATTCCAGCTCACTCAACAAACATTAGGAAATAAGTGATTATATTCCCAATTATGCGTTTGGGGTGCTCACTAAAAGAATTGCGTGGAAAATTGGCTGTATTATTTCATATGAGACATATCCCGCATTGGCTCAGCACGTCCTCTATCTCAGCGGCTGAAATCGGCTCCTCGCAGGACTTCGCCTCCCAGTCCGAGAGACGCGGTAGGCCGTGGAGGTCTGGACCGAAGTCCACTTCCCCATC
>OZ024741.1:212029053-212079053 GCA_964016885.1 Eledone cirrhosa | reverse complement strand
GATCCTTGTTTACTAGCTGCGGTCATATTCATTCCCGGGAGTCGAGTGGTTAGCTGAACCATAGATGGGGTGGCGTCGATAGTATGACCTCTACGGACCAATAAAAATTGTTTTGACCACAAGAATTTTTGCAACACGAATTGGCGCGAAACTTATTTTAATACATCCGGAGCCACTTTTTTCACATAAAACAGGTAGAATTTCCAAAACTAATCAGATTAGAGTAAACATCACGGGCGCTCTATCTCAAAATTATTTTTGAAAAGCATTAGAAATGCGCAACCGGTAAAACTTAAAACCAAAACTGAATACTAACCAATACTATTACTAATTTTTACTTATTCCTAATTAAACTATTTTTCACTGGGAACAATTTGTCAGCATTTTCTTTTCCGTTTACCAATATATATATATATATATATAAATTGAATTGTTTACACGTATCTGTATATATATATATATATATATATATATATATATATATATATATATATATATATATATATATATATATATATATTATATATATATACAAATTGATTTGTATATATATATATATATATATATATAAATTGATATGTATATACGTATGTGTGTATGTATATGTATATACGTACGTATGTACGTATATATATATATATATATAAGCATATATATATACATACAGAGACAAGAACGCGCGATGGAGAGAGACAGATAGGAACGCCTCTGTCTGTGAATTGTAAAACCATTGAAATGCCAAATCGAGAGCATTAGACGTTTAATTAATAGGTGACTAACCAAGAAGAACTGGTCAATTCTCCAGATCCAAAACTCTTGACAAGACTAAACCTTATGTTGGAAAGACACTCCTATCGAAATTAAGATTTATTCTCCTCGTTGACATATTTCTTTTTCTTGTTTTATTTAGTAACTAGCAGAATGGCCCGGCGTTCCTCGGGATTTGCTCTAGGGTTCTTATATATTTGATATATATTTATCCTTATCGAGCCTCGTGAAATAAATACGTGTGTTTATATTTTGTTAATGTGTATGCAAAAATATCTGTACACGAATATATATATATATATATATATATAAATAACAGACGTTGGCCTGGTTTGTTTATATTTTATTTTTGTGTATGCAAAAATATCTGTCAGTGATGCATATGATTATGTAATCGCCGGCTTTTCTATTTAATATTTTGTTTTTGTGTAGGCAAAATATCTGTACACGAATATCTATATTAAAATAACATATTAAAGTTAAAGCAAAGAATCGCTGCTTTCACCCTTAACGGGATCTTCTGAAACTAAAAAAATTAATCTGTGAACGCAGAAGTAAATATTTCGAAAAACGTTACACACTATATATATATATAATATATATATATACACACACTATACACACACACACACAGCGTCATAATGTCGTAATCCAGACAATCAGACATACCGATATATATTATAAGGGCGCAACGTTATATCTATGTATCTATCTAAAAAGAAAGACTAAGAGATCACTAAATCGTCTAATGCGGTCCCTAGGGCATTGAACATTTGAAATATTATTTGCTCAAAACACTCACAGGACCATAAGTATTACATGTGTGAGGGCTGAAAACAATCGGTTATGCATGCTCTTATATACACACACACATACACGCTCTCATACATATACATGCTCACACACACGCTGATACACACACAGTCGATCACACAAACACATGCTCACTCTCACGCACGCACACTAATACACACACACACATGCTCTTATACACACACGCTCTCACACAGATACATATATACACGCTCTCATACACATACATGGTCACACACACGCTGATACAAACATACACACACAGTTGATCACACAAAAACATGCTCACGCTAACGCACGCACACCCACACATACACACACACACGCTGATACACACACACACAGTCGATCACACAAACAAATGCTCACGCTCACGCACGCACAGTCATACATACACACACACACTTATACACACACACATACACGCTCTCATGCACACACACATATACGCGCTCTCATACACATACATGCTCACACACACGCTGATACATACGCACATAGTCGATCACACAAACACATGTTCACGCGCGCACACACACTCGCATACACACACTCACATACACGCTCACACATAGACGCTCATACATATATATATACAAGCACACACCCACGTTCACACATATGGCCACACACGCACGCGAACACACATGCACGCGCACACATATGCACGGGGCACGCACCCACGCTCACACGCAAACATATGCTTATATAACCACACACTCACACACACACTCGCTCACACACAAACACTCGCTAACACGCGCGCTCACACACGCATACGTACGCTCTCACACACATATACATACACCTTTAAATAGTTGATCATTAAAGTACGTAAATATATTGACAAGTAGATCGTTCAAGTTCAATGGTGTTGCCTTGGTGAATAAATGAAATTCTTGTGAAAGTGTGTTGGTTCATTCTTAACTCTTTACATCTGAAATATGGTTTATGTTAAATGTTTATAGTGTCTTTATTGTTTGACAGATCGTTGTGAAAATTTACAATATTAGATTTTATTTTTAAACAGCATGAAGTCATAGTGCTGTTTTATACATTTCAAGAATATTTTACCAATACGGTTTCATGTGGTTGTTAATTCAAATATTCATAGTATCATTACTTGTAGAGAGATGGTTGTAAGTAATTTGCTATATTAGAAGAATGACTTCATGAGTTAATGTGATGCAGCCGTAGTATTGTTTTGTACTTTTCAAGAATGCCTTGCTCATGTGTTTTTGTGTGGTTCGAACCGTTGAGAGAGAGAGAGAGAGAGCGAGCGAGCGAGCGAGCGAGCGAGAGAGAGAGAGAGAGAGAGAGAGAGAGAGAGAGAGAGAGAGAGAGAGAGAGAGAGAGAGAAATTGGAAAGAGAAGGAGAGAGAGAGAGAGCTAATAATGATTCCTAGTATAGGCACAAGGCCAGTAATTTGGGGGCAGAGGAATGTCGATGAAATCGACCCTAGTACGTTACTGGTGATTTATTTTATCGATCCCGTAAGGATGAAAGGCAAAGTTAACCTCGGCGGGATTTGAACTCAGACCGTAACTTTATGCTGCAAAGCATGGCATCCGACTCTACCGATGCTGCCAATCCACCGCTTGTCTTCTACGTCCATTTCACAATAAAACTTCGTGGTGACTGCCACCGCTGTATAGTTTTTTCAGACTGGCTATATGCGATAATATATAGTTCGGGTATCAATTATATATCTATGCTCCCCCTAATGAAATGAAGGCGAAGAAATTGTGTTGAAAACTGTAGAATGTAAATGGAAAAAAACAAAGAAACGACACAGGAAGGAAAGTAAAACAATAAATTAAGCAAATAACGAACTAGAAAGAGGGAGGAGGGCAACAAACTCTACAACCAAGTCTAAGCATTCTCTGTGGAAAAAATCTCGAAGACATTGTCACGAGAGAAGAATCATTTCTGGATAACTGCTGGATTATGTCCCAGTGTTATAAAGGAAATCCGCAAGATCCATTTGCTGGATAACTGCAGGATTATGTCCCAGTGTTATAAAGGAAATCCGCAAGATCCATTGATTCCAAATAGTGGTTAGATATCAACGTGGTGGATTGGTTAACTCAGAATTGACGAAGTTACCTAGGGAATTCTTTGTGGGTGCGTTTAGAGATAAATATTTCCAATTGTAGTTAGATTAGTCTTGTCTTTTATCATACCGATATATCTGTGATAAGGTGCGTGGCCGAATTGGGTTTGCAATTGTGAGGCTGTGAGTTCGATTCCCGAACCGGGTGATGCGGCGTGTTCTTCGTCAAGACACTTTAATTCACGTTACTCCTTCTACCTGGAGTTGTGATCGATAGAGAGTATTAGCTATTGGAAAGACCAATGGAAACATTGTTTTCTCGGTTCGATTTGACGAAAGTCGATCGACTGTCGATATCTGTGATATGTAGCAATTAATTTCCAGAGCGACATGCAATATGTATGTTTAAAATCGTTCTCGTGTACAAATATGTGCTGAAACGTTCATTAGCTGACCAAGATACTCTCATGGAATGACCAAATGAGACTTACTTTTCAACATAGTTCCTGGAGAAAAAAACAATGTAGTTATTAATGAGAAAATTTGAAATTAATGCATACAAGATTTCACAGGTCTAGCATCACTCCTTCATTAGCTGACAAAGATGCTCTCACAGAATGACCAATTGAGGTATAATTTTCAACATAGTCCCTGTAAAGAAGCAATGTACTTATTAATAAGAAGCCTTGAATACATGCAAGATTTCACAGCTCTAGCATCATTCCTCCATTGTGACCCTCTAAACCTTTCAGTCAATCCTCGTATACTAACGGTGCTTAGGGTTACAGGTATGAAATCTCATTGGGCTCCTTATATAAGGTTAGGGTTAAAGTTTCGTTATAAGTAAGAGTTTTACTGATGTCAGCATATGTATTTCCTCATTTCTGAAGTCTATGAAATAATATATCAGCAGAGGAATTGGGGTTGTTTTAATCCTGGGTATTTCACCCGCAATGTTTAGGTATATTATGTGTGGTGTCTGAATGGGTATGTACACGTCCGTACAAACTCTGTCAATATACCTTAACAGAAAGACAAAAAGACATATAGACAGGTAGACATAGATAATCTAGATAGATAGATAGATAGATAGATAGATAGATAGATAGATAGATAGATAGATAGATAGATAGATAAATTTCTATTTATTTGCCACGAGGGCACAAAAGAAGGGGACATTTACACAGTGGGGGAGTTTACATAAATCGAGTAAAGAAAAAAGGAATAACAATAATAATATAACAATAAAAAGTCCTCAAAAGGGAGGGGGCGTGTTGGGGATTGCACATACCCCCGAAAAGTGTGCAACTCTTTTCGCGGGGGAAGCCCAGAGAGGAGGCGCTCCCCCTTTCCTCTTCACTTCTTCACCTACAGAACAAAGTAGAGAGAAGGCCCATTTATACGGGCCATTCTCGCTTCTTTCACCCACCTTTCATAAAACTGTCTGGGATCAAGCACTTCTCTCTCCATCCTGATCCTTCTTCCGAAGTGGTATCGGAAGAAGTATACCAGGTGATGGCCGGAGAGAAAGTCACCCGACCTCAGACCTTTCAGGCGCGTCCACCACACAACCTCTTTCATCATGGCTATTACGCACAGAAAGACCGCCTCTGCTTCATTTCTGAAGGGAGGAGGCGGCTTGATGTTCACCACAGACTCGGCGGTTATCGAATCGGCGCCACACGCGACAGCAGTCGTTCGACGTAGCCCCACAGATCGGCAACGCCCGAGCAGTGTACCAGTGCATGCGCAACGGTTTCCTCGTCGCGCACGCATCTGGGACAGATCTTTTTCGCGGGATCCCTGCCCGGGCGCCAGTGTCTGTAGAGCTTTTCTCGAACGGGCAGAGCCCCCCGGTAACACTGCCAGGCTAGGGACCTCTGGAAGTTGTCCATGGGTCCCGGGCCGAAAGTTCTACCGAACAGGCTGGCCAGTTCGTCCTCCTCCATGCCTAGCGACGCTCCAAGGGTGTCGTCGCCCCTGCTAGCCACCAACCCTCTATAGAATGTCGAGGTGGATTCTCCAGTGACAGTCGGGTCCGCTTGCCAGATAGCCATGAGCGCCTGGGCACACTCGGTGTGCCAGTTGCCCAGTTTTCTCGGTCTTTGCTTCACCCAGGATTGCAGTTCGGTGAGCGAGACGAGCTGTGGGAAGGCTCGCCTCACAAACGGGGCCCACACCGGCTGACCGTTGAGGAATACCTGTAGATGCCGTAGCCTCAATGCGTGCCTACGCATCAACAGCCACGGCATACCCAGCCCTCCTTTCGAAGGGTGCTGGCAGCAGATGGATCTCCTCACCATGGGAGGCCGCTTCTTCCAGAGGAACTGGAAGAGCATGCGTTCCATGATGGTGAGCTTTTCCTTGGGGCAAGGCACGACGGTCAGGCGGTAGTAGATGACGGACGCTATGTAAGTGTTCGTCACCTCCGCCCGACCTTTCAGTGATAGTTTGCACTTGGCCCACTTCTGGGTCAGCGCAAACACCCTGCTCGTCACCTCGCCCCAATTCTTCTCCACCTGGAGGTCCGGTCCGAACCAGACCCCGAGCAGCTTCACCGGGCCCTCCGTCCACCGCCCGACGACACCGTCTAACGGCATCGGTTTGCCCCTCCACGTTCCGAGTTGCAAACCGACTGACTTGTCCTGGTTCAGCTTAGCCCCCATCAGCCTTTCGTATTCCTCCAGTAGGGTGGCGATCGCCCCGATTTCCGAGGCGTCCGCCACCATTACTGTTACGTCGTCGGCATAGGCTGAGACCGCTTTGTGCAATCCCGGTTCCAGGGGTATGCCCCGCAGCAACTCCAACTTCCGCAGCAGTGGCTCGAGAGTCAATACGTACAGAAGGGAGGAGAGGGGGCACCCCTGTCTGATGGATCGGGTGATTTGAAACGGCTCCGAGAGGTAGCCGTTTACTTTAATCCTAGAGTAGATGTTGCCACTGTGCATGGCAGAAATCCAGCCCCTGAAAACGGGTCCGAAGCCCTCCGCCGCTAGCACCGCATCTAGGTAACCATGGTCGACCCTATCGAACGCTTTAGATTGATCCAAGTTGATCAGGGCCCCACCAAAGCCGGGTTCGTAGCCAACCCTCTCTATGATGTATCGCATGAGGTGGAGGTTGTCGTGAATGGACCTGGACGGGATAGCGCATGTCTGCGCGTCTCCCACCAAACCACCCACCACAAGCGCCAACCTCTTCGCCAACACCTTGGCCAAAATCTGTAACTCTGCATTCAGCAGAGTTATGGGCCTAAAGTTACTTAAGTCGTCCCCCTTGCTCTCGTCCTTCCTCACTAGCGTGACCACGCCCTTGGTCACAGAGCAGGGAATTCTCCCGTTCTGTTGCCAGTTGCAATAGACAGCCTCGAGGAATTCGGAGAACAAGACCGGCATAGCTAAATAAAGTTCGTATGGTAGACCATCGAGACCCGGGGATTTGCGTCTGCTGCATTGGCTGAGCGCTTCCCCGATTTCAGTGGCTGTGATTGGCCTTTCGCAGCACTCCGCTTCGCCGCTCGAAAGACGCGGTAGACCGTCGAGTTATGGACCGAAGTCCACATCCCCGTCCGGCCCCCCGCCACCTCCGAACAGTCGAGCAAAGTGCCTTTGAAAGGCCTCGCACATTCGCTCAGGTTCAAGGATCACCCGTCCATCCTGGTCTCGCAAAGACCGAATGGTGGATTTAATCCCACTCTTGGCTTCTGTCACGCGGGCCCAGCTAACAGCTTTGGTCCCCTCGTTTCCTAAAGCACGTATTTTACTTCGGACAACGCAGCCTTCGTGCTTCGCGTCAAAGAACTGGCTCAACGCCGTTCTCGCCGCTAACACTCTGGCTACGTCTCCGCTTCTAATCGCCTCTTCTAGTTTATCTGTTAACTCCCTTTCCTTCCTATTTCTATTCGCCGCTAGTTCCTTACTGTAACCTATCGAACTTACTCTAATCTCTCTCTTTAGAGATACCCACCGCCTACTGTTGACGATCGCTCCCGTCAACCGCATCTTAACTAAGCTACTAATCCGGTTTCTGTAATCTTTCTTTGTCGGCAAGGACAAGTTCATCTTCCAGTAACCGGGACCCTGTCTATGCGTTCTATCAAGGTTGACCACGCAGGTCACTAATTTGTGATCTGAATAGCCAACCATGATCAGTTCTGGACAACTAAATACGTCCCTATCCTTACTCCTAACCAAAAACCTATCTAGGTACGATCTAGATTGTCCACTGCGGTTTGCCCAGGTCCAGGTTGGCGCAGTTGGACAATCTAGTCGAAATCTATCGACCAGGTCGAATCGATCGAGTAACCCCTTGAGGCTGCTATACCCCCCTCTATCGGGACATGCCCCTGCATAGTCCCAACGCGCATCTAGGATTCCATTCCAGTCCCCCACTAAAAGCAGGGAACGCGATGTTCCTAGAAAAGTCTCCAGACGCTGGAAGAAGTCGGCTCTTTCCGCCCCGAAGGGAAATAAAAACCGACCAGTCTGAAAGCCCCGCCTTCACCGCCTCCGACGTCCAGCACCAGTAATCGACCCCCCGGGTCCGAGTGAACAATCTGTACGTCGAGAGTCAGACGTTTATCCAGCAGTACGGCAACTCCCCCCCCCCCCGCCTCCGGGTTGACAGAGAGATGCGTGCATCTCAAAGTCATCGAAGGCGGGCGCCAGCTGTCTCACGCTGCTGATCCGACTCTTGCAAACAACCATCACATCTATACTTTGTGACCTGAGGTCACTTAGAAGCTTTGCTTGCTTCCAAGCTGAGCCCAGGCCACGCGCGTTCAAACAGCCAACTCTCAATTGATCTATTTTGGTGTTGAAAGTGAAGAAAGAAAAGCACCTACCTCTCCGGGTTGCGTAATTTCCATGGCATCAGGTGTGTTGGGTGGAGGGATGTTTTGTGGTGGTGTGGGGGTACACGTGTGTGGTGGGGTTGGGGTATTTGGAGTTGTGTCAGGGAGAGGGGCGGTTATGGGGAAATCTTTCAAGAGGACGCGATTCAACGGTTTTAAACAGGGGGGGGGGGGGCTCACGTCCCGTCTAAATTGTTCTTTTAAGGAACGATAAAGGTCCAGAGGGACCTTTATCATTTTTAAATGGGTGAAGTTCTCTGTTGAGATAAAGTTTGGCCCTTCGGTCTGCACCATAGGGTTATTGTTTATTAATTTAACCAGTTTTTTGTTTTCTTTATTTATATATGTGTATTGCAACGTCTTTTTTTGTGATGCTGTCAATGTTTCGGAGAGGGGAGGCGCAGATTTATTTTTGTTTGTTGAGGGTGGGGTGTTTTTGATTGGAGTTGGTGTTTGTGTGTGGGTTATTTGTGGTGTGCTGGGTGTGTGTTTTCTTTTTTTTCTTTTAACTTGTCTGAAGGCTTCTCCTCCTTCTTCTTCAGAAGTTGGGGGAAACTCTTCAGCACTAGGTGGGAGGGACGTGTTGTGTGGTTGTTTTTTTTTGCGGGAGGGGTAGATTTGTTACTGTTTTTTTTATTATTTGTTTGGAATGGGTTTTGTGGTGGTGGTGGTAATGTTTGTGTCGTGCTTGTGGTTGGTGATGGTGGTGGTGATGTTTGTGTTGTGGTTGGTGGTGGTGATTTTTGTGTCGTGTTTGTGTTTGGTGCTGGTGGTGGTGATGTTTGTGTTGTGTTTGTGGTTGGTGGTGTCTGTATTTTGTTTGCTGTGTGTGGTATTAGTGTATTTTTGGAGGTGGGTGGTGTTGGTGTACTGTTTGTGGTGGGTGTGCGCAATAGTCCTTTTTGGGGGATACGTTTCGGGCAGTTAGCCTTAACGTGTCCCCTTTCCATGCATAAATAGCATGCTGGTCTTCTCCCCTCTACAATTATGTCTATTGGGGTAAGGTCATCCAGCCAGATGCGATCCGGGATTTGTGCTATTCTTTCGGGCCTCATTTGGACTAATATGTCGAGGCCCATTCCCAGGAACGCATCTCCAGTTGTCTTCCCCATTGACAGCATTGTGTCTTCGCCCATGTCTATAAAGCCAGCAATAGCCCACCAGAAGTCCATTGTGGGCAGCATTGTTTTTACTTTTACTCTCTGTGTTCTTCTACCCATGTAGGAGGGATAGAAGCTGTATGTTGTCGATGAGAGTGGGCTTAGGGAAAGCTTCTCCGCCGTTTCCTTGTCTCTTGTTAGGACCGAAATGCTGCCATAGAGTCGGTCCTTTCATATGAAGAGAATATTCTTCATATAGTCTTTTAGGACTAACTCTATTTCCATTTGGCTGGGCTGTGCTGGCTTTCTTGTCTGGTTCAGTATAGTTCTGAAGAGAACTGTGTTCTCTGTTCTTTCTTTCTTGAATTCTGGGGGGGAGTTAATGGAAAACATTCCGTTCTCCCCCAAAACAATGTGTTTCTTTGCTTCGGCCAGTTTTTCTCTGGCGGCAGTTAGGTCAATTGGTGTGTATGTAATGGATTGTTTTGTTTTCTGGGCGAAAGTTGCCCTGTTGTTATTTGTATTATTTTCCGTTTGTTTGTTTTCCGTTTGCTCATTTTCCTTAACATTTGTTTTTTCATTTTCTTTGTTTGTTTCATTGTCTAATTTTGTTGTAAATATTTTTTGTTCTTCAGACATGGGGGGCGTGGCAGAGCTAATGGCAGACATGTCTGCCATCTTTTCCGCCATGCTGCCAAGAAAGAAATTTTTCGGCAAAAATAGATATTTATTTTACCCCCTAAAAAGGGGGTAAATGCAAAAATGTTTCCCTAAATAACAGGGGTTAGTGTTCCAAATGTGTTGCACTGAAAAATTTATCCGGTACTTACAATAGTAAGGGTAAATCCCGATGGAATAGCGGAGCCGATGTGAAGCGTGTCTTACTCTATCAAGATAGATAGATAGATAGATAGATTTGCCACAGGGGCTTACACAAATGGGACATTAGAAGACGTGACGGCGGCGGTTTTACATACAAATCATATAACTTTAACATTAATAAATAACAATAAACTATATATAATAAAATAACAATTGAAATCCCCAATAGGGGGAACGTTACTGCAGGGTTGTTTTACACCCCGTGGATAGAACAGCCCTCAACACCAGGAGCACGTTTTGTAGTTGTTCCTGTTTTCCCTCTGCTTATCTTCCTTGACCTACAGGTTTATATACAGAGAAGGCCCATTCACTCGGGCCATTTTCGCCACAGTCACCCGCCTTTCAGCGAATTTAATGGAGTGTAACACCTCTCTCTCCACTCTCACCTTCCTTCTGAATCGATAGATAGATAGATATTATTTCAATAGATAGATAGATAGGTTGATAGATAGGTAGATAGATAGATAGCTATTTTGATAGATCGAAAGATAGATAGATATTATCTGATAGATAGATAGATAGATAGATAGATAGATAGATAGATAGATAGATAGATAGATATATTTCTTTATTTACCATAAAGGCATAAAAAGAAGGGACAAATACAAAGGGGGAGTTTACATACGATCGAGTAAAAAGGGTGTAACATGAAAATAATCGAAAATAACCTCAAAAGGGAGGGGACGTGATGGGGGTTGCACACACCTCCGAAAAAGTGTGCAATCCTTTGCCCGGGGAGCACATGGAGAAAGTGCTCCCCTCTCCTTTACTTCTTTACCTACAGGATGGTATACAGAGAAGGCCCATTTACACGAGCCATTCTCGCCACTATCACCTTTCATAAAACTGCCTGTGGCCAAGCACCTCTCTCTCCATTCTTATCCTTCTTCCGAAGTGATATCGGAAGAAGTAGACCAGACTATGGCCAGAGAGGAAGTTGCCTGACCTCAGACCTTTCAATCGTGTCCACCAAACAACCTCTTTCAACATGGCTATTACGCACAGAAAAACCGCCTTTGCTTTCTGTGTGAAGAGGGGAGGCGGTTTGATTGTCATCACGGACTCGGCGGTCAATTGAATCGGCGCCACCCGCGACAGCAGTCGTTCGGCGTAGCCCCACAGATCAGCCACGCCCGGACATTGCACCAATGCGTGCGCAACGGTTTCTTCGTGACGCACGCATCTAGGGCAAATCTTTTTTGAGGGATCCCTTCCCGGGTGCCCGTGTCTGTAGAGCCTCTCTCGAACGGGTAGAGCCCCTCGGTAGCACTGCCAGGCCAGTGACTTCTGGAAGTTGTCCATTGGTCCTGGGCCGAAAGTCCTACCGAACAGGCTGGCCAGTTCGTCTTCTTCCATGTCCAGCGACTCTCCAAGGGTGTCATCGCCCCTGCTAGCCACCAGCACTCTATAGAATGATGAGGTGGATTCTCCACCGATGGCCTGGCCCGCTTGCCAGAGAGCCCTGAGCGCCTGAGCACACTCAGTGTGCCAGTCTCCCAGTTTTCCGGATCTTTGCTTGACCCAGGACTGTAGCTCGGTGAGCGAGACGAGTCTCGGAAAGGCTCGTTTCACGAATGGAGCCCACACCGGTTGACCAGTGAGGAATACCTGTAGGTGCCGTAGCCTTTAATGCGTGCCTACGCATCATCAACCACGGCATCCCCAGCCCTCCTTTCGAAGGTTGTTGGCAGCAGATGGATCTTCTCACCATAGGAGGGCGCTTCTTCCAAAGAAATTGGAAGAGCATGCGTTCCATGGTGGTGAGTGTTTCCTTAGGGAAAGGCACGACAGTCAGGCGGTAGTAAGTGACGGACGCTATGTAAATGTTCGCCACCTCCGCCCGGCCTTTTAGGGACAGCTTACATTTGGCCCATTTCTGGGTTAGTGCAAACACCTTGTTCGTAACCTCGTTCCAGTTCTTTTCCACCTGGAGGTCCGGTCCAAACCAGACCGCAAGCAACTTTACCGGGCCCTCCGTCCAGTGTCCGACGACACCGTCGGGAGGCATCGGTCTGCCTCTTCACGTTCCGAGTTGCAGCCCGATGGATTTTTCCGGTTCAGTTTCGCTCCTGACAACCTTTCGTAATCCTCCAGTAAGGTACCGATCGCCTCGATCTCCGAGTCGGTCGATACCATTACTGTTACGTCATCGGCGTAGGCCGACACCGCTTTGCTCAATCCTGGTTCCAGGGGGATACCCTGCAACAATTCCAACTTCCTCAGTAAAGGCTCGAGAGTTAATACGTACAGAAGGGAGGAGAGAGGGCACCCCTGTCGAATGGATCGTGTGATTTCGAACGGCTTCGAAAGGTAGCCGTTCACCTTGATCATAGAACGGATGTGGTTGCTATGTAAGGCAGTAATCCAGCCTCTGAAAACAGGACCGAACCCAGCCGCCGCTAGCACCTGCCAGGTAACCATGGTCGACCCTATCGAAGGCCTTAGACTGATCCAAGTTGATCAGGGCCCCACCGAAGCCGGGTTTGTTGCCAACCCTCTCTATGATGTATCGCATGGGGTGGAGGTTACCGTGAATGGACCTGGATGGGATAGCACATGTCTGCGCATCTCCCACCAGGCCACCCACGACAAGCGCCAACCTCTTTGCTAACACCTTGGCCAAAATCGTTAACTCTGTGTTTAGCAGGGTTATGGGCCGAAAATTATTTATACTATCTCCCTTGTTCTCGTCCTTCCTCACCAGCGTGACTACGCCCTTGGCTACAGAACAAGGAATTCTCCCGTTCTGCCGCCAATTGCAGTAGACCGCTTCGAGGAGTTCGGAGAAGAAGACCGGCATTGCTAAATAAAGTTCGTAAGGTATACCATCGAGACCTGGAGATTTGCGTCTGCTGCATTGGCTCAGCGCATCTCCGATCTCATCAGCCGAGATTGGTCCCTCGCAGGACTCTGCCTCTTCGCTCGAGAGACGCGGCAGGCCATCGAGGTATGGACCGAAATCCACGCCCCCGCCCGGACCCTCGCCTCCCCCGAACAATCGGGCAAAGTGCCTTTGAAAGGCCTCGCACATCTGCTTAGGCTCCTGGATCACCCGTCCATCTTCGTCTTGCAACGACCGGATGGTGGATCGATTTCCACTCTTAGCTTCTGTCACGCGGGCCCAGCCAACGGCTTTGGCCCCCTCATCACCTAGAGCACGTATTTTACTTCGAATGACGCAGCCTTCGTGCTTTGCATCGAAAAACTGGTTCAAGGCCGTCCTCGATGCCAGCACTCTGGCCACATCTTCGCTCTTGATTGCCTCTTCTAATTTACCTGTTAATTCTTTCTCGTTTCTATTCCTATCGGCAGCTAACATCTTGCTATAACTTATTGATTCTGTTCTAATCTCTCTTTTGAGAGATGCCCACCATCGGTTGTTGACGATTGCACCCGTCAACCTCTCCTTAACTAATCTGCTAATCCGGTTTCTGTAAGTCTCTTTTGCCGGTAAAGACAAATTAAGTTTCCAGTAACCGGGACCCTGTTTATGTGTTTTCTCGAGATTGACTACGCAGGTCACTAATTTGTGATCCGTGTAGCCAACCGTGCGCATTTCTGGACAGCTTAATATGTCCCTATCCTTACTTCTAACTAAGAATCTATCTAAGTACGATCTAGATTGACCACTGTGGTTTCTCCAAGTCCAGGTAGGCACAGTTGGAAAATCTAGTCGATATCTATCGACCAAGTTAAAACGGTCGAGTAACCCCTTGAGGCTGTTACACCCCCCTCTATTAGGACATGCTCCTGCATAGTCCCAACGTGCATCTAGGATGTCATTCCAATCCCCCGCTAGAAGCAGGGAACGCGACGTTCCCAGAAAAGTCTCCAAACGCTGGAAGAAGTCGGGCCGTTCAGCTCCGAAAGGGGAGTAGACGGCGACCAGTCTCAAGGCCGCACTTTCACTACTGCCAACGTCTAGCACCAACAAACTACCCTCCGGGTCCGAGTGCACAACCTGTACGGCAAGACCCAGGTGTTTTTGCAGCAGTACGACAACCCCACCCCCACCTCCAGGTTGACAGAGAGATGCATGCACCTCAAAGTCATCGAAGGTGGGGGCCAGCTGCCACACGACGCTGATTCGAGTCTCACAGATAACCATTACATTTATACTACATGACCTGAGGTCATTTAGAAGCTTTGCTTGCTTCCAAGTTGAGCCCAGGCCACGTGCATTCAAACATCCTACTCTTAACACATCCATGTGGGCGGCAGAGCCAAAGGAGAGTGTAGAGACCTACCTTTCCGCTTCCCGGGGTTCGGGTTGCACGACTTCCATGGGGTCGGGGGTGTTGGGTGAAGGGGCGTCTTGTGGTGGTGTGGGGTCGTCAGTGTATGGTGGGGTTGGGGTGTTTGGAGTTGTGTTGGGGAGGGGAAGGGGGGGGGGGAGTTAGTAGGACGCGGTTTATGGGTTTGACAGAGGGTGGTCCTACGTCCTCCTTAAAATTCTTTTTTAGTTTTTGGTAGAGGTTCATTGGGATCTTTATTAATTTTAAATGTGGGTAGTTTTCTGAAGAAACAAAGTTTACACCTTCGGTTTGTACCGAAGGATTATTGTTCATGAGTTCATTTAATTTATTATTGTTTCTGTTGTTCTGTATAGTGTAATGTCTTTTTTTCGGATGGTGTGAGTGTTTCGAAGGGGGGAGGGGCAGGTTTGGTTTTGTTTGTTGCTGGAGGGGTGTTTTCTGTTTTGTTGGATTGTGTTGAGATTTAGGTGGGGGTTGTTTGGCCTTGTGTGTTTTGCACATGTTTTCTTTTTTTCCTTTTAATCTGTCTGAAGGACTACGTTTCTTCCTCCGAATTCGTTGGGTTATCTTCAGTGTTGGAGGGAAGAGGTATGTTTGCTGGTAATGTTTCCGTGTTGGTTTTCTTTGTGGGGGAGATGGATGTCACTATGTTAGACTGTGTTGTGTGTTGTGTCTGCGGTGGTTGTGTTGTTTTATTGAGTGAGAGGTTGGGTGAGCCTGTATTTTGTTTTGGGGTAATGTGTTGTGACTGTTTGTGTTGTGGTGGTGGTGTGGTTTTACTGAGGGACGGGTTGGGTGGGACTGAGTTTTGTTGTTTGTTTATATGTTGTGGTGGTGGTGGTGGAGCTGGTGTTGGTAGCAGGGTTTTCTTTTTGTTGAGTTGGGGACAAGCGGCCTTCAGGTGCCCTCTGCCTACACAGATATGGCAGGACGGCCTTCTCCCCTCCACGCTAATGTTTATATACCCGTGGCCCTCTAATAGGATTCTGTCGGGTATTTGGGCGATGCGTTCAGGCTTCATTTGCACTACCAGCTCTATACCTGTTCCACTGAACGCATTGCCTGTGGTTTTCCCAATGGAAATCACGTTGTCATTCACTGGATCGATGAAGCCAGCTATGAGCCAGCAGTAGTCCACATCTGGCATCATTGCATCCAGCCATATGCGTTGAGTTCTTTTACCCATATAATATGGATAAAAGGTAAAATTTTACGAACGAATCGGTGACAAAGCACATTTTTTTGCTGCCGATTCGTTCTTCATGATAATTGCTAGGCTTCCATACAGTCTGTCTTTTCTTATGAAAGTGGTTTCAGTAAGTACTTCTGTGAGTACTGTTTTGATATCTGCTTGAGAAGGCTGTTCAGGTTTTTTTGAAGTGTTGTTGATGGTGCGGAACTTGACCGTTCGGCTTTCAATGTCTTTGGTGAATTTTTGAGGCATTTTTACCGATAAAATACCATTCTCTCCTTCACTTATGTATTGTTTGGCGTCTGTGATTCTTCGTGCCACATCTGAAATATTTTCGGGTATATAAGTCAAAGATTTCTTTGTTGTTTGTGCAAATGAAATCTTGACTCTGTCGTCTGCTTTGCTTTCTGTTATGGTGTTATTTTCAAATGTTATTTTTGTGTTTGTTGTGTCTTTGTTTGTCATGCAATTTTTCAAATTTTTTTTTTTTTCGTTGTTGGAATCCATGTCCAGATTTGTATTTTCGTCATTTTTCTCCGCAGATTCGTCTGTTTTTATTTTAATTTTTCCTTCCTTCTATATGACGTTAGTTGGGAAGGAAGGGGGGACTAAAGCGTGCGAGCTTACAACTCTTACCGCTGTCCCCCCACCACTATTTTCGTTCGCTTCGTTCAACATTTCTGTCAGACGATTGAAATTTTTTTGGCCACAAAATTTTTTAAAACAGGTTTTTCACCTCTAGGACGGGTAAAGATGAGCTAACCCACCGTCTGACAGTTCAATGGTATCAAAATTAAATTTGAACTCACAAAATTTCCGTAATAAATTTGAACAAAACTTCTGCGCGAAGTGAATTACATCCACACGACAGACGACAGCTAGATTGATAGATAGATAGATAGATAGATAGATAGATAGATAGATAGATAGATAGATAGATAGATAGATAGATATATTTCTTTATTAGCCACAGGGGCACAAAAGAAGGGGACAAATACAAAGGGGGAAGTTTACATACAATAAAAACGTGTAAAATGTTATCACAGATGGAATTTAAAAGTTAGTCGATTTTCCCCAATAGAGGGAGACAGTTTATATGGGTAACACAGACCCCCGAAAAAAATGTGCAACCCTCATCTCCAGGAGTACGAAGAGCTTGTACTCCTTTCCTCTCCTCCTCCTTTTCCTCAACCTACAGGCTGATATAGAGAGAAGGCCCATTCACTCGGGCCATTCTCGCCACTTTCACCCACCTTTCATAAAACTTGCTGGGGTACAGCACCTCTCTCTCCATCCTGATTCTTCTTCCAAAGTGGTATTTGAAAAAAAGAATCAGTTGTTGGCCGGAGAGAAAGGTGTCTGACCTCAGCCCTTTCAACCTTGTCCACCATACAACCTCTTTCGCCATAGCTATCACACAAAGGAAAACCGCCTCTCCTTCGTTTTTGAAGGAGGGTGGCGGTTTGATCATGACAATGGACTCGGTGGTCAACTGGATTGGTCCCACCCGCGACAATAGTCGTTCTACATAGCCCCACAGGTCAGTGACGCCCGGGCAGTGTATGAATGCGTGCGCGACGGTTTCTTCGTCTCGCACGCACCTCGGACAGATCTTTTTTGCAGGGTCCCTGCCCGGGCGCCCATGTCTGTAGAGCTTGTCTCGAACTGGTAGAGCTCCTCGGTAGCACTGCCAGGCCAGGGACTTTTGGAAGTTGTCCATCGGTCCCGGGCGGAAGGTCCTACCGAACAGACTGGCCAGTTCATCTTCCTCCACGCCTAGAGTTTCACCGAGCGCGTCGTCGCACTTGCTGCGGACCAACCCTCTATAGAATGACGAAGTGGAGTCTCCACTGATCGCCGGGTCCGCCTGCCAGAGGGCTGTGAGCGCCTGAGCACATTCGATGTGCCAGTCGCCCATTTTCCTCGGTCTCTGCTTGACCCAGGACTGCAGCTCGGTCAGCGAGACGAGTCGTGGGAAGGCTCGCCTCACGAACGGGGCCCACACCGGTTGTCCGGTGAGGAATACGTAGAGATGCCGCAGCCTGAGCGCGTGTTTGCGCATCGTCAACCACGGCATCCCCAGCCCTCCGTTAGAAGGGTGTTGGCAGCAGATGGATCTTCTTACCAAAGGAGCCCGCCTCTTCCAAAGGAATCGGAAGAGGGCGCGCTCCATTTTGGCGAGCGTTTTGGCTGGACAAGGCACGACGGTCAAGCGGTAGTAGATGGCGGACGCTATAAAAGTGTTCGCCACCTCCGCTCGACCTTTCAAGGATAGTTTGCACTCGGCCCACTTCTGGGTGAGTGCAAACACCTTGGCCGTCACTTCGTTCCAGTTCTTCTCCACCTGGAGGTCCGGACTAAACCAGACCCCGAGCAGCTTTACCGGTCCTTCCGTCCAGCGTCCGACGACGCCATCGGAAGGCATCGGTCTGCCTCTCCACGATCCGAGTTGCAAACCGATGGACTTGTCCCGTGAGACTTTCGTATTCCTTTAGTAAGGTGCCGACTTCCTCGATTTGCGAGGCGCTCGACACCATTACTGTCACGTCGTCGGCGTAGGCCGACGCCGCTTTCCGCAGTCCCGGTTCCAGAGGGATGCCCTGCAATAGCTCCAGCTTCCGCAGTAGTGGCTCGAGAGTCAGTACGTACAGAAGGGAGGAGAGAGGGCATCCCTGTCGAATGGATCGCGTAATATGGAACGGCTCCGAGAGGTAACCGTTCACCTTGACCCTTGAGCAGATGTTGCTGTTGTGCATTGCAGCAATCCAGCCCCTGAACACGGGTCCGAAGCCTGCCGCCTCGAGCACCGCATCCAGGTAACGATGGTCAACCCTATCGAAAGCCTTAGACTGATCCAAGTTGATCAGGGCCCCACCGAAGCCGGGTTTACACCCTACCCTCTCTATGATGTATCGCATGAGGTGGAGGTTGTCGTGTATGGACCTGGTCGGGATCGCGCATGTCTGCGCTTCTCCCACCAGGTTCTCGACGACAAGCGCCAGCCTCTTTGCCAACACCTTGGCCAAAATCTGTAACTCTGTGTTTAGCAGAGTTATGGGCCGGAAGTTGCCTATGTCATCCCCCTTATTCTCGTCCTTCCTGATTAGTGTGACCACGCCCCCGGTTACAGAACTGGGAATTCTCCCGTTCTGTTGCCAGTTGCAGTAGACCGCTTCCAGGAGACCGGAGAATAAGTCCGGCATTGCTACGTAAAATTCGTAGGGTAGACCGTCGAGACCTGGAGATTTGCGTTTGCCGCATTGGCTCAGCGCGTCCCCTATCTCAGTGGCTGAAATCGGCTTTTCGCAGAACTTCGCCTCGCTGTCCGAGAGTCGCGGTAGGCCGTCGAGGTATGGACCGAAATCCATAGCCTCTCCCGGCGCGCCGCTCCCCCCGAACAGCCGAGCAAAGTGCCGCTGAAAAGCCGCACACATCTGCTTCGGCTCACGTATCACGCGTCCGTTTTGGTCCTTCAAAGACCGAATCGTGGACTTGTTGCCACTTTTTGCCTCCGTCACTCGGGCCCAGCTAACAGCTTTGGCTCCCTCGTTTCCCAGAGCACGTATTTTGCTTCTGACAACGCAGCCCTCGTGCTTTGCGTCGAAGAACTGGTCCAAGGCCGTTCTCGTTGCTAGCACGCTGGCTACGTTGCCACTTCTAATTGCCTCTTCTACTTTATCTACCAGTTCCTTCTCGGTTCTATTTCTATCTAACGCTAATTCTTTACTAAAAACTATCGAGTCTAATCTAACTGCCCTCTTGAGAGAGTACCACCATCTGTTGTTGACAATGGCCCCTGTCAAGTGCTGTTTAACTAAAGTGCTAATCCGTCTACTGTAGGCTTTGCTTGTCGGTAACGACAAGTTCAGCTTCCAGTAGCCGGGTCCTTGTCTATGGGTTCTATCAAGGTTGGCCATGCAGGTCACTAGTTTGTGATCTGAATAGGCAACCATGAACATTTGTGGACAGCTTAACATGTCCCTATCCTTATTTCTAACTAGAACCCTATCTAGGTACGATCTAGATGTTCCGCTACGATTACTCCACGTCCACAGTGGCGCAGTCGGAAAATCTAGTCGATATCTATCGGCCAGGTCAAATCGGTCGATTAACTGTTTGAGGCTGTTACACCCCCCTTTATCGGGACATGCTCCCACATAGTCCCAACGTGCATCTAGGATTCCATTCCAGTCCCCCACTAAAAGCAAGGAGCGGGACGTTCCCAGAAAAGTCTCTAGACGTTTGAAGAAGTCTGGCCGCGGTGTCCCGGATGGGGCATATGCGGCCACCAGCCTGAACGCTCCACCTTCACTACCGTCAACGTCTAGGACCACCAGTCGACCCTCCGGGTCCAGATGTACCGTCTGTGTTACGAGGCCCAGGTGTTTCCGCAGCAAAACGGCAACTCCGCCCCCACCCCCCGGTTGACAGAGAGATGCGTAGATCTCAAAGTCATCGAAGATGGGGGCCAGCTGTCGCTCGCCGTGGATCCTGGACTCGCAAATGGCTACCACATCCAAACTGTGCGACCTGAGGTCGTTTAAGAGTTTGCCCTGTTTCCAGGGCATCCCCAGGCCGCGTACATTCACACATCCAACTCTTATATTGGCCATGTTGGTGCTGAAAAGTTAAAAGAGGAAAAGAGATCACTCACCCTTCGCCTCCTGGGGACCAGGCCGCACGATTTCCATGGGGGTGTTGGAGGGGTTGTCTGGATGGGTGGTGGTTTCCGGTGGGGTGGGGACGCAGATGTTTGGTGGGGTGGGGTCTGGTGGGATGGGGGTGTCTGGGGTGGGGAGGCATTTGAGAAGGACGCGGTTGAGTGGTTTCACGCAGGAATTCCCCACATCCTTCTCAAATGTTTCTTTTAGGGACCTATAAGTTTGTATAGGGACCCTAATCAGTTTTAGGTTCATTTTTTTGCTATTTTTTATAGAGTGGGCGAAAGTTTTCCCTTCGGTGAAAACCGAAGGGTCGTTCGTAATGGTCTCCATTAGTGTTTTGTTTTCAGTGTTTATGTAAGTGTAAGTGTAATTTTCTTGTGTTGTGTTTGTTTTTGTCTGTAGTTCTTGCGTGTGCTTTCGTTTTGTTGTAGGTATTTTGTTTTCAGGAGGTGGGGGTTTTGTTTGTGATATTTTTGTTGTTTGTGTTGGTGGTTGTATGTTTGTGGTAGTGTTTACTGGTTTTTTGCTTTTGTGATGTCTTTTCTTTCTTTTCGAGCGATGGGGTTCTCCCTCGTCTTCACTGGGTGATGGCGAGATAGCCTCATCTGTTGTATCGTCTGTGTGATTGGGGAGGGGTATGTCTTGGGGAGCTGTTGTGTCTGTATGTGATTTTGCAGTGGTTTTAGGTGGAGTGAGGTTGGGTGGGACTGTGTTTGTTGTGGTTATTTTTGTGTGTTGGTGTTGTTGTTGTAGTGGTGGTGTTGGTGGTTGTGTTGTTTTGATGGGTGTTGGCAGAAGAGCCTTTTTTTGGTTCATTAGTTTAGGACAGGAAGCCCTCAGGTGACCCCTGCTAAAGCAATGGTAACATGAAGGCCGCCTACCCTCAACCGAAAGGTTTATGTAGGTAAGTCCGTCCAGGAGTACACGCTGTGGGATCATAGCTATTCGCTCTGGGCTCATTTGCACCAGAACTTCAATGCTAGTCCCATTGAATACATCTCTGGGGGACTTGCCTACTGACAGTATTCTGTCTTCATCAAAATTGATGAAGCCGCACAGTATCCACCATATGTTCACCTTTGGTGTGACACTTGTGATTCTGATCTTTTGTGTCCTTTTTCCCATGTATGTAGGGAAAAAGGTGTACAGGTTGGATACAATTGGCGACACAGAGTAATTTTGGGCCGTCAATTGATCCTTCATCAGTACCGAAATACTCCCAAAAAGTTTGCTTCTTTGAATGAATGCAATATCATTCATTGAATCTTTGAAAACCAGTTCAATATCTTTCTGTGACAATTGGACTGGTTTTCGGGTAGAATTGGAAACTGTCCTAAAAACTATCGTTTTGAGAGCAGTTTCCTTGCGAATTTCTACCGGAGAATTGATGCTGAAAGCACCATTTTTTTCGAAGGTGACATATCTCTTAGCGTCCTTTAAAAGGTGTTCAGCATTTGTTATGTCGAGATATATCAATTGTTCTTTCTTTTGAACTTTCTCCGCAAAGGAGATTTTTGGTTTCTTTGTGGAATCCGTATTGGTGGTGTTGTCATTATTGTTGTTATTCTTGTTGTTATTCTTGTTGTCACCGATGCTGGTATCATCCGTATTTTCCTTGGTGTTGTTGTTGTCTTTGATGCTGGTGTTATTGGCGTTGTCTTTATTTTTTTCTTTGTTGTTGTTATCATTGTTGCTTTTATCATCATTATTGGTTTTGCTGTTATTTTTGTTGTCATTGAGCTGTTTGGTGTCATTTGTGTTGTTTGGATGTGAATTCGTTTTTTTATTTTCATTTTGTCTTTCCATCTCTATAGTATCTAGTGAAGAAGACGTTGTTGACTGCGAGCTTTGTAGTCTTACCGCCTCTCCACCACCATTATCGTTGGACGCAGCGTTCATAACGTAATCAAAATTTTACAATATTTTTTCCAAGATTCGATGGAGAAAAATTTTTTAAATGGATATTCCGCCCCTGAAGGGGCGAAAATGAGTTGACCCACCACCTGAAGGTCCAGACGGGTGGTCAAGTTACACAATGATATAAAATTGAACTAAAAACTCACGTTTTTTCCTTACATAAATTAACGGAAACTTCTCCGCGAAGTGACACACGACTGATAGAGAGATAGATAGATAGATAGATAGATTTCTTTATTTGCCACAAGGGCGCACAAGAAAAGAGGAAAATACAAAGACACATGCCGGGTATTTTACATACAGTCGTATAAAAATATTGAAACAAACAATTTTAACAATCGAAATCCCCATTAGGGGGGAGGCGCCACAAATGGGTTGTGTAATACCCCGTCGATAGAACAACCCTCAACTTCAGGAGCGTGTTGTGCAAGTGCTCCTTTCTTCCTTTTGCTCTCTTCTTTAACCTACAGACTTATGAACAGAGAAGACCCAATCACTCGGGCCATTTTCGCTTCATTCACCCACCTTTCAGTAAATTTACTGGGGTGCAGTGCCTCTCTCCCTACTCTGATTCTCCTAGATAGATATTATTTGATAAATAGATAGCTATTATTCTGGTGGATAGATAGATATTTACATAGATTGATTGATAGATAGATAGATACATAGATAGATAGATAGATAAATTTCTATTTATTTGCCACGAGGGCACAAAAGAAGGGGACATTTACACAGTGGGGGAGATTACATAAATCGAGTAAAGAAAAAAGGAATAACAATAATAATATAACAATAAAAGTCCTCAAAAGGGAGGGGGCGTGTTGGGGATTGCACATACCCCCGAAAAGTGTGCAACTCTTTTCGCGGGGGAAGCCCAGAGAGGAGGCGCTCCCCCTTTCCTCTTCACTTCTTCACCTACAGAACAATGTAGAGAGAAGGCCCATTTACACGGGCCATTCTCGCTTCTTTCACCCACCTTTCATAAAACTGTCTGGTACCAAGCACTTCTCTCTCCATCCTGATTCTTCTTCCGAAGTGGTATCGGAAGAAGTAAACCAGGTGATGGCCGGAGAGAAAGTCACCCAACCTCAGATCTTTCAGGCGCGTCCACCACACAACCTCTTTCATCATGGCTATTACGCACAGAAAGACCGCCTCTGCTTCATTTCTGAAGGGAGGAGGCGGCTTGATGTTCACCACAGCCTCGGCGGTTAATCGAATCGGCGCCACACGCGACAGCAGTCGTTCGACGTAGCCCCACAGATCGGCAACGCCCGGGCAGTGTACCAGTGCATGCGCAAAGGTTTCCTCGTCGCGCACGCATCTGGGACAGATCTTTTTCGCGGGATCCCTGCCCGGGCGCCCGTGTCTGTAGAGCTTTTCTCGAACGGACAGAGCCCCCCGGTAACACTGCCAGGCAAGGGACCTCTGGAAGTTGTCCATGGGTCCCGGGCCGAAAGTTCTACCGAACAGGCTGGCCAGTTCGTCCTCCTCCATGCCTAGCGACTCTCCAAGGGTGTCGTCGCCCCTGCTAGCCACCAACCCTCTATAGAATGTCGAGGTGGATTCTCCACTGACAGTCGGGTCCGCTTGCCAAATAGCCGTGAGCGCCTGGGCACACTCGGTGTGCCAGTTGCCCAGTTTTCTCGGTCTTTGCTTCACCCAGGATTGCAGTTCGGTGAGCGAGACGAGCTGTGGGAAGGCTCGCCTCACAAACGGGGCCCACACCGGCTGACCGTTGAGGAATACCTGTAGATGCCGTAGCCTCAATGCGTGCCTACGCATCAACAGCCACGGCATACCCAGCCCTCCTTTCGAAGGGTGCTGGCAGCAGATGGATCTCCTCACCATGGGAGGCCGCTTCTTCCAGAGGAACTGGAAGAGCATGCGTTCCATGATGGTGAGCTTTTCCTTGGGGCAAGGCACGACGGTCAGGCGGTAGTAGATGACGGACGCTATGTAAGCGTTCGTCACCTCCGCCCGACCTTTCAGTGATAGTTTGCACTTGGCCCACTTCTGGGTCAGCGCAAACACCCTGCTCGTCACCTCGCCCCAATTCTTCTCCACCTGGAGGTCCGGTCCGAACCAGACCCCGAGCAGCTTCACCGGGCCCTCCGTCCACCGCCCGACGACACCGTCTAACGGCATCGGTTTGCCCCTCCACGTTCCGAGTTGCAAACCGACTGACTTGTCCTGGTTCAGCTTAGCCCCCGTCAGCCTTTCGTATTCCTCCAGTAGGGTGGCGATCGCCCCGATTTTCGAGGCGTCCGCCACCATTACTGTTACGTCGTCGGCATAGGCCGAGACCGCTTTGTGCAATCCCGGTTCCAGGGGTATGCCCCGCAGCAACTCCAACTTCCGCAGCAGTGGCTCGAGAGTCAATACGTACAGAAGGGAGGAGAGGGGGCACCCCTGTCTGATGGATCGGGTGATTTGAAACGGCTCCGAGTGGTAGCCGTTTACTTTAATCCTAGAGTAGATGTTGCCACTGTGCATGGCAGAAATCCAGCCCCTGAAAACGGGTCCGAAGCCCGCCGCCGCTAGCACCGCATCCAGGTAACCATGGTCGACCCTATCGAACGCCTTAGATTGATCCAAGTTGATCAGGGCCCCACCAAAGCCGGGTTCGTAGCCAACCCTCTCTATGATGTATCGCATTAGGTGGAGGTTGTCGTGAATGGACCTGGACGGGATAGCGCATGTCTGCGCGTCTCCCACCAAACCACCCACCACAAGCGCCAACCTCTTCGCCAACACCTTGGCCAAAATCTGTAACTCTGCATTCAGCAGAGTTATGGGCCTAAAGTTACTTAAGTCGTCCCCCTTGCTCTCGTCCTTCCTCACTAGCGTGACCACGCCCTTGGTCACAGAACAGGGAATTCTCCCGTTCTGTTGCCAGTTGCAATAGACAGCCTCGAGGAGTTCGGAGAACAAGACCGGCATAGCTAAATAAAGTTCGTATGGTAGACCATCGAGACCCGGGGATTTGCGTCTGCTGCATTGGCTGAGCGCTTCCCCGATTTCAGTGGCTGTGATTGGCCTTTCGCAGCACTCCGCTTCGCCGCTCGAAAGACGCGGTAGACCGTCGAGGTATGGACCGAAGTCCACATCCCCGTCCGGCCCCCCGCCACCTCCGAACAGTCGAGCAAAGTGCCTTTGAAAGGTCTCGCACATTCGCTCAGGTTCAAGGATCACCCGTCCATCCTGGTCTCGCAAAGACCGAATGGTGGATTTAATCCCACTCTTGGCTTCTGTCACGCGGGCCCAGCTAACAGCTTTGGTCCCCTCGTTTCCTAAAGCACGTATTTTACTTCGGACAACGCAGCCTTCGTGCTTCGCGTCAAAGAACTGGCTCAATGCCGTTCTCGTCGCTAACACTCTGGCTACGTCTCCGCTCCTAATCGCCTCTTCTAGTTTATCTGTTAACTCCCTTTCCCTCCTATTTCTATTAGCCGCTAGTTCCTTACTGTAACCTATCGAACTTACTCTAATCTCTCTCTTTAGAGATATCCACCACCTACTGTTGACGATCGCTCCCGTCAACCGCATCTTAACTAAGCTACTAATCCGGTTTCTGTAATCTTTCTTTGTCGGTAAGGACAAGTTCATCTTCCAGTAACCGGGACCCTGTCTATGCGTTCTATCAAGGTTGACCACGCAGGTCACTAATTTGTGATCTGAATAGCCAACCATGATCAGTTCTGGACAACTAAATACGTCCCTATCCTTACTCCTAACCAAAAACCTATCTAGGTACGATCTAGATTGTCCACTGCGGTTTGCCCAGGTCCAGGTTGGCGCAGTTGGACAATCTAGTCGAAATCTATCGACCAGGTCGAATCGATCGAGTAACCCCTTGAGGCTGCTACACCCCCCTCTATCGGGACATGCCCCTGCATAGTCCCAACGCGCATCTAGGATTCCATTCCAGTCCCCCACTAAAAGCAGGGAACGCGACGTTCCTAGAAAAGTCTCCAGACGCTGGAAGAAGTCGGCTCTTTCCGCCCCGAAGGGAAATAAAAACCGACCAGTCTGAAAGCCCCGCCTTCACCGCCTCCGACGTCCAGCACCAGTAATCGACCCCCCGGGTCCGAGTGAACAATCTGTACGTCGAGAGTCAGACGTTTATCCAGCAGTACGGCAACTCCCCCCCCCCGCCTCCGGGTTGACAGAGAGATGCGTGCATCTCAAAGTCATCGAAGGCGGGCGCCAGCTGTCTCACGCTGCTGATCCGACTCTCGCAAACAACCATCACATCTATACTTTGTGACCTGAGGTCACTTAGAAGCTTTGCTTGCTTCCAAGCTGAGCCCAGGCCACGCGCGTTCAAACAGCCAACTCTCAATTGATCTATTTTGGTGTTGAAAGTGAAGAAAGAAAAGCACTTACCTCTCCGGGTTGCGTAATTTCCATGGCATCAGGTGTGTTGGGTGGAGGGATGTTTTGTGGTGGTGTGGGGGTACACGTGTGTGGTGGGGTTGGGGTATTTGGAGTTGTGTCAGGGAGAGGGGCGGTTATGGGGAAATCTTTCAAGAGGACGCGATTCAACGGTTTTAAACAGGGGGGGGGGGGGGGCTCACGTCCCGTCTAAATTGTTCTTTTAAGGAACGATAAAGGTCCAGAGGGACCTTTATCATTTTTAAATGGGTGAAGTTCTCTGTTGAGATAAAGTTTGGCCCTTCGGTCTGCACCATAGGGTTATTGTTTATTAATTTAACCAGTTTTTTGTTTTCTTTATTTATATATGTGTATTGCAACGTCTTTTTTTGTGATGCTGTCAATGTTTCGGAGAGGGGAGGCGCAGATTTATTTTTGTTTGTTGAGGGTGGGGTGTTTTTGATTGGAGTTGGTGTTTGTGTGTGGGTTATTTGTGGTGTGCTGGGTGTGTGTTTTCTTTTTTTTCTTTTAACTTGTCTGAAGGCTTCTCCTCCTTCTTCTTCAGAAGTTGGGGGAAACTCTTCAGCGCTAGGTGGGAGGGACGTGTTGTGTGGTTGTTTTTTTTTTGCGGGAGGGGTAGATTTGTTACTGTTTTTTTTATTATTTGTTTGGAATGGGTTTTGTGGTGGTGGTGGTGGTAATGTTTGTGTCGTGCTTGTGGTTGGTGATGGTGGTGGTGATGTTTGTGTTGTGGTTGGTGGTGGTGATTTTTGTGTCGTGCTTGTGTTTGGTGCTGGTTGTGGTGATGTTTGTGTTGTGTTTGTGGTTGGTGGTGTCTGTATTTTGTTTGCTGTGTGTGGTATTAGTGTATTTTTGGAGGTGGGTGGTGCTGGTGTACTGTTTGTGGTGGGTGTGGGCAATAGTCCTTTTTGGGGGATACGTTTCGGGCAGTTAGCCTTAACGTGTCCCCTTTCCATGCATAAATAGCATGCTGGTCTTCTCCCCTCTACAATTATGTCTATTGGGGTAAGGTCATCCAGCCAGATGCGATCCGGGATTTGTGCTATTCTTTCGGGCCTCATTTGGACTAGTATGTCGAGGCCCATTCCCAGGAACGCATCTCCAGTTGCCTTCCCCATTGACAGCATAGTGTCTTCGCCCATATCAATGAAGCCAGCAATAGCCCACCAGAAGTCCATTGTGGGCAGCATTGTTTTTACTTTTACTCTCTGTGTTCTTCTACCCATGTAGGAGGGATAGAAGCTATATGTTGTCGACGAGAGTGGGCTTAGGGAAAGCTTCTCCGCCGTTTCTTTGTCTCTTGTTAGGACCGAAATGCTGCCATAGAGTCGGTCCTTTCGTGTGAAGAGAATATTCTTCATATAGTCTTTTAGGACTAACTCTATTTCCATTTGGCTGGGCTGTGCTGGCTTTCTTGTCTGGTTCAGTATAGTTCTGTATAGAACTGTGTTTTCTGCTCTGGCTTTCTTGAATTCTGGGGGGGAGTTAATGGAAAACATTCCGTTCTCCCCCAAAACAATGTGTTTCTTTGCTTCGGCCAGTTTTTCTCTGGCGGCAGTTAGGTCAATTGGTGTGTATGTAATGGATTGTTTTGTTTTCTGGGCGAAAGTTGCCCTGTCGTTATTTGTATTATTTTCTGTTTGTTTGTTTTCTGTTTGCTCATTTTCCTTAACATTTGTTTTTTCATTTTGTTTGTTTGTTTCAATGTCTAATTTTGTTGTAATTATTTTTTGTTCTTCAGACTTGGGGGGCGTGGCAGAGCTAATGGCAGACATGTCTGCCATCTTTTCCGCCATGCTGCCAAGAAAGAAATTTTTCGGCAAAAATAGATATTTATTTTACCCCCTAAAAAGGGGGTAAATGCAAAAATGTTTCCCTAAATAACAGGGGTTAGTGTTCCAAATGTGTTGCACTAAAAAATTTATCCGGTACTTACAATAGTAAGGGTAAATCCCGATGGAATAGCGGAGCCGATGCGAAGCGTGTCTTACTCTATCAAGATCGATAGATAGATAGATAGAGAGAGAGAGAGAATGAGAGAGAGAGAGTGAGAGAGAGAGAGAGAGAGAGAGAGAGAGAGATATGCAGGCATAGGCAGCGAGTCTTGTATATATGGCAAAACCAAAATATATAATAATAAAAAATAGGCAAACAAACAGGTCCCCTAAAAATAATAAATAAAAACAAATACAAAAGGAGCGACGGACAGACAGACAAAGTATTGAGAATTTTTCCAAAGATGTCAATAGTCTTGTGATTGCATTTGAATATCTCCGAAGTTGCAGTGTTCTAAATGTCACAAATTCATTGTAGCTAGCAAGACATGTGTGTGTGTCAGAGAGACATATATTGTGTGTGTTTGAGGGTGTGTGAGGGAGAAGGGAGAGTAAGGGAATGTGTGTAGGGGGAGATACACAGAAAGAAAAAGAGAGAGAGAGTGTGTGTCAGGGAGACAGATATTGTGTGTGTTTGTAGGTGTGTGGGGGAGAAAGGGAGAGTAAGGGAATGTGTGTAGGGGGAGATACACAGAAAGAAAGAGAGAGAGAGAGTGTGTGTGTCAGAGAGACAGATATTGTGTGTGTGTGTAGGTGTGTGGGGGAGAAGGGAGAGTAAGGGAATGTGTGAAGTGGAGAGACACAGAAAGAGAATGTGTGTGCGAGAGAGAGACAAATATTGAGTGTGTTTTTGGATGTGTGAGAGAGATGGAAAGACAGAGAGAGGGAGAGAGAAAGAGAAGGGAGGGTAAGAGTGTGTGTATGTGTATGTAGGGGAAGACACAGAAGGAGAAGGTGTGTGTTTGTATGTATTTGTATGTGTTTATGGGTGTGTATAATTGAGAGAAAGAGATTTTGAGTGAGTGTGTGTCTGTGTGGAGCAGAAAGAGATAGAGTGTGTGTGTGACTGTTTTTGTGTGTGTCTGTGTGGAGCAGAAAGAGAGAGAGAGAGAGAGACAGACAGAGAGAGAAACAGACAGAGAGAGATAGAGATAGAGAGAGAGAGAGAGAGAGAGAGAGAATGTGTGTGTGTGGTGTGTGTTTGTGTGACTGTGTGTGACTGTCTTTGTGTGTGTCTGTGTGGAACACAAAGAGAGAGAGAGTGTGTGACTGTGCGTGGCTGTGTTTGTGTGTGTCTGTGGAACAGAAAAAGAGAGAGAGTGTGTGTGTGACTGTGTTTGTGTGTGTCTGTGTGGAGCAGAAAGAGAGAGAGAGAGACAGACACAGAGAAAGAGAGTGTGTGTGTGTGTGTGTGTTTGTGAGGTGTGTGTCTGTGTAACTGTGTTTGTGTGTGTGTCAGTGTGTGTAAGAAAGAAAGAGAGCGAGAACGAGAGATGATTTCTCTCTGGGACTTGTTGAAACAATCACAAATCCTTCTCTTTCTTTCACCCCGCCCCCCTCTCTCACCGTTCTGTTAGAGTCTATGTAGGATTCTACGCCTGACTAAGCCATAACAACAAGTGAAGACACTGCACAATATAGCGAAAGGTCATCTGCAGTACATTACTGAGAAACTCATAGAAAGTTATCCTTATTACTACATAATGTATGTTTGTAATGACCTGTAACTCCTGCTGGAGTCGTAACAGTCGCCATAGAGTCGCCGTACTGACATGCAGGCATAGTAAACATGATGGACCACATCCGTATGCAGGTACGAATACACCCGATTTCTTCGAGGAAAGAAGAGAGGAAATGTTATAGAGAAAGTGTTATAGAGAAAGAATCAACCCCAGTAATGAACTGGTATTTTTTTTTTTCTATCGAACACAAAAAGATGAAAGGAAAGATTGACCTCAACGGGATTTGAACTCGGAGCACAGATAACTGTAATAAATATCACAAAGCTGTCTATTCGATTTTCTAACGACTTTGCCAATTCGCTGCCTCACGCCATAACAACAAATGAAGACATACAGAAAATACTACACGGCATAGCAAAAGGTCACCTGGAACTCATTATTGAGAAACTCATAGTAAACTATTGCTGTTGCTTCAATAAGAAAGCTGTATAAATGTAAAAGATACTTTAACGTTTATGCTGTATATTTTAGGTAGTCATATTTTTACACGTTGTCTTTTACTTGTTTTTCTTCGTCTTAGGTATTATTATTAATATTATTATTGTTGTTATTCCTTGAATCTCAGTCATTGATGTTGGTTAACTGGAAAGTCCGTTGGGTTGAATATCAAGCCACTACCTGCAGCCTCAGATATTCAGGGCGTATCGGAGGGTTCTTGCTGTTCCAAGCAAGCATGCCTTTTGAAGCGTTCCAAAAAGCGTGAAGGGGCCGATTTTCTTTAACCATCCCTGGAAACTTTTGGAGATAGTCCCCAGTGCGCCTATGACAATCGGGATCACTTTGACTTCATGGCAGTTCCAAATCCTTTTCACCTCCCACTTTAGGTCCTGGTATCGGTTAATTTTCTCCCTCTCCTTCTCTTGCACTCTCGTGTCGAACGGGCAGGCCACATCCACAATCAGACACGATCTTTTTTCTTTGTCCACAACCACCAGGTCAGGTCTATTGTGTTCCAGTTTTTTGTCCGTCTGTATCCTAAAATCCCACAGCACCTTCACCTGATTGTTCTCCATCACCGCCTCTGGCCTATGCTCATACCATTTCTCAGAATGTGGTAAATTGTTTACTTTGCACAGTTGCCAGTGGATCACCCTGCCCATCACATCGTGTCTCCAGCCCTTATAGTGGGTCTGGGCTAGGTGTTTACACTCGGACACAATGTGAGCCACAGTCTCCTCTCTCTCTCCACAGATCCTGCACAGTGGGCTAGCCTCCTCCTTGTAGATATGGTGCTTCAACCACTTCGTTTTGAGGACCTGCTCCTGCGCAGCCATTAGCATTCCTTCTGTAGCCTTTTTGAGGTCTCATCTTCTCAACCAGTTCCATGTCTGTGGATCTCTAAATTCAGTTTTCTCAAAGAAGGTACTATGAAGGGATTTTCCCTTAAGGCTGCTCTTCCTCCTTGATGTTATTTCCTCCTTGGACATCCCCTGGCCTACTGTCCCCTCCTTCAGTACAGTTCTGAGCATTGGCTCCTTACTATAGGTCACGTATTTGTATAGGTTGTTTTTCTCCATCTGAACACAGTCCTCTATGCTGATAAGACCTCTTCCACCCTTAGATCTCCTTAGGTAGAGTCTATCGACATCATTCCTCTTGTGGAACATGTTGTAGATAGTCAATAGCTTCCTAGTCTTCCTATACATTTCTTTTTGTTCAGCAACATTCCATCTCAGAATTCCCGCACTGTACCTAATAATAGACAGAGCTCGGGAATTTACTGCGCTTATGGCATTTCTGCTGTTCAGATGTGACTTCAATACGCTCCTTACTCTCCGAATGTATTCAGTTCTTAACAATTCCTTCATTTTTTTGTTCTTTATGCCATCAGCCTCCAGAACGCCCAAATACTTGTATCCTTCCTCAGAGTCAATTTCCTTTATCATCTCACCTGTTGGTTTCTGGATCCCGTTACTTCTGCTCAACCTACCCCTCTTCATCACAATGACTCCACATTTACCAATACCAAACTGCATACATATATCACTGCTGAAAATACGGACAGTGTCAACAAGCACATCCAACTCCTTCTCACTTTTCCCGAGAGCTTAAGATCGTCCATGAAGAGGAGGTGATTGATGGTAAGCTCTCCCCTTCCCAACTTGTATCCTGCTCTCACTTTTCGCAGCATAATGGTCAAGGGCATCAGGGCAAGGACAAACAACAGAGGGGACAGGCTATCTCCCTGGAAGATACCTCTCTTGATCTTCACGCTTCCCAAGGATACTCCAGTTGATGTCAACTCTGTCTCCCAGGACCCCATACTCCTGCCTAGCAACTGTCTGATGTTATCTGCCACCCTGAATATCTCCAGGCTTTTGGTGATCCAGGAATGAGGCACCATGTCAAATGCCTTTCTGTAGTCTATCCATCCCATGGCAAGATCAGTGTGTCTCCTCCTGCAATTCCCCATTACCATCTTATCAATAAGTAACTGGTCCTTTGTACCACGTGACTTCTTTCGACATCCTTTCTGTTCGTCCGGTAACAAGTTGTTTGTGTGGAGGTGATGGTAGATTTCCTCAGACACAATGCTCGTCAACAGTTTCCACATTACGGACAGACATGTGATAGGTCTATAGTTGGTAACATCATTACCCTTGATTCGGTCTTTCATTATCAGAACTGTGGTACCTTTTGTCAACCACTCTGGCACCTCACCCGACACCAAGCAGTCATTGAACATGGCCGCCAGCTTCGGGTGGAGGGATGTTAAATGTTTAATCCAATACCCCTGCACACCATCTGGGCCTGGTGATTTCCAGTTGGTTAGTTTTTTGGCCTGCCCCTTAAGAGTTTCAACTGTGATACTCAAATCAGTTTGTTGTTGTGCCTGCTCACCGATCTCCCTCTGTACTGTCTCAATCCACCCTGCCTGGGCATTGTGTCTAACATCCTGCTCCCATATTCCTCTCCAGAATGTTTTAGTTTGCTCCGCCCCAGGGATCAAGTCGTTGCCTCTTTCTTTCCCCTCAAGCTGTCCAAACAGCATCTTCTGGTTGTTGTCGAACATGCGGTTCTGTTTATACTGACTGACTCTGTTCTCGTATCGCCTGATTTTTGCACTCTTTGCTACAATGCGTTGCTTCAGTTCCTCTATGATAATATTTAGCTTTTTCCTCCTAGTTTTGTATTTTATTTCCAGTCTATTTTTAGTGCCTATGTTTTTTAGTGTCCCATTCAGTAGTGACTCAAGCTTTCCTATGTCATTTCTCATTTCCCCGATTTGCCCACTCAGTCGCTTCTTCCACCACGGCTCTTCTCTTTCTTGTCTGTTGTTTCCTCTCGCTTTTATACCAAGTAGTTTCCTCACCGTATTTGCTGTTGCTTTGAGGATATTGTTGCACTGGTGAAGGCTCCTCGCCTCAAGGTATGGGATGACTTTGTTTACCTTAGCTGTTGTTTCTTTTAACTTTTTCCTGTCTACAAATCTTAGGTTCATAGGTCTCCCACTATCATTGTTCAATTCATCTACCACTAAATTTAAGATGTCAACCGAATCTTGTTCTAGCCCGTCAGCATTCATCTCCTCAGTGGCCGTATCTCTGTTCCAGGTATTATTTATCTCAGTATTCAGATCATTGTCTGCTTCGGGTGGTTCCTCCGTTCTCAGGACCTCTTCACCTTCATTTCCCACTGGCTCGCTTGTCTGGCATACTACACCCGCCATCTCCAAGCCATTCTCTCTGCTCAGTTCCTCCAGTTCCAGCTCGCTTATCCATCCATTAGTTCTTATTACCCGAGCCTGCCCGGCCAATTTTTGTTCATCTAATTTAAATAAACCAATCTCGTTCCAGATGTTATGCATCCGTCTCCTGTAGCCCCTCTCCTTGGGGTTACTTTTCAGGTAACATTGCATAACAGTTCTATTCAATTCTTTCGTCCAGTTGGTTCTGGCCCCTTTCCTTCTTCTCCTTCCTCCAACATCAGCAGTATTTGGTTGACAGTCAGGTTCCTGCTGCTGAGCCAGGGGGCACCTGTTGGGTGAGAGTCTGTCACATGACGTTCTAGTCTCCATTTCACCGTTATTCGAACTGTTTATGTTCGATATTTAAACACTCTTATCGAGGATTGGCGAATGTATGGTTACATATCCATCTGTGGATCCGCCATTCCACTTGGCCCTTGTGTGGCATTATCACCACGCTGCATACGAACACACATAAACAAACAAACACACAGGCAGAAAGGGCCCCAAAAATGAATAAGCATAAGTTTCGTTGTAATGTAGTGTTCGAATGTCTGACTTAGTTTTTGTTTTTTAAGTTTTAGTTTTTCCCCCCTCTTCTCTGTCCGTCCGCCTGCTTCTCTCTTCATTCTTATTTTCTTTACGTTTTTTGGGGGTTTTTTTTTTTGTTTTGTTTTTTTTGTTTTTCTCTGTTTGTTTTTCTCGTTTTTTGCTGTTGTTGCTGTGCTGCTTTGGTTTTGTTGTTTGTTTTTTTCTTTTTTCTTTTGAGTCTATCTATATATTTTGATGCCTTCCTCTTTTTTAGCAGTAGGGATTCTATAATGTGGTGGCAGCAGCCAGCTGGAGGAAGTGGGAGACTGGCGGCGGTAGCGATACTGAGACAGTGGTGATGTCGATACCGAGGCAGTGGTGGCGGTGATGTGACCGTATTACTGTAGTGATGGTGCTGTAGCGGTGGTAGCAGTGAAGGAGTGAAGGGGTGGTGGCGGCGGTGATGGGATAATGGTTGTAATGATGGCCGTAGTGAGCGGTGGTGGTTTAGTGTACACAGGTGATGGGGTGGGTGGTGTATCTAGTTTCTGGTGTTGGTGAGTTTGGCTGTTCTATATAGTGTAGACAGTATTATTATTATTATTATTATTATTATTATTATTATTATTATTGGTGACCTACGTAGTAAATCGTATCATCGTGAGCTCCGCAAAGGTTTGTTATTTCCGTTTGTTAAAAATTGCCATTCATGGAAAATTTTTATTGTTAACCATATATAAGCGCACATACATTGTTTTCCGAAAAGGACACCCAAAAAGATTGGGGCCTTGTGCCCAAAATTTAAACTTTTATTATTATCAAAAATTTCTTTGAAAAAAAATGGCTAATTCACCTCTGCACCAAGCAGCTGAAAGCCTTCCTCACAAATTAACACCTCACACCGACACCACCATTGTAAATGTTACTACGTTTGCCAACACAAAAGAAAATATAAGCAGTAGCAATATTTTAAATTTGTCTCAGGCAGACATTCATTTCCCGCCATTACCAATGACTGCAGGTGTTAAAGCCTCCACCACCACCTCCACCGCGACAACCCCCACCCCACCACCACCGCGACAACAGAAACAAAAGAAGAAAAAAATAAATTAACTCGTGATGTCGAAATGAAATCAAGCAAAATGGACTCTTCCCCACCAAAGACGACTGACGTCATCACCACCACAACTGAAACTAAAATTAATATTAACACAAATAGCGATAGCAACAACAACAACAATGACATTATGAAACCGACCCTCAGTTTCGCCAGAGTAGCAAAACAGTTCGAAGCATTTACGGTAACTCAGGAGGATTTAGAAAATGCAAAACAAATGGTAAAGAAAGATGGGTACAGGGTCAGCCTCCCCCCCACCCCACCTAATAAAATGGAGCATCGGCGCCTATGCACCGTGTCGTATAGAACAATAAATGTAAAATCGCGCCGAGTGGAACGGGCATCCGAGTCCCAAATCCAAAAAGCTTTGGGACATGTGTGGGCAAGAAAAACCCACATCAGACGTGGGCAAAAGTATGGAACCGTGGACGTGTTCTTTGAAACACCAGAGGAGGCTAGAGAACACTCCATGGCCCCATTAAGAAGTGACGACTTCACACTCGTCCCAAGCTATTGTGGCCAGAGACTCGTAAAGATCAGGGTGACCCACGTTCCACCGGCCATCGAAATTCCCTGGCTAATAGCGGCCGTCCTCGCCGGCATCGAAGCCAACACGAAAATAATAGCAATAGCAAAAGAAAAGCAGGAGAACTGGTCCGGATCTGGGATGGAGCTCCTGATCCAAGCGGACCAAAAAAGCATTGAGGAGATCCCAGAAGTAATAGACCTCACTGACGGCAGCCACCTCACGGTAATTGTCGAGGGCAGAAGACCTAGGTGTGTCGTTTGTGGTGAAGGAACCCACCTAAGGGCTTTCTGCCCTCAGGCTAAACGGTTGAGGCCACCTCTCCTACCCACCCCAGTGACACAACCATCAACACCACCAGTAGCAGAGATGGCAGCAACAACTGTAGCAGCAACAACAGAAGCAACTATAACAGCAACAACCCCAGCAACAGAAGCAAAACCAACACCACCACCACCACCAGCAAAACCAACACCACCACCACCCAACGCTTCAGAACTAGCACCAGCGCCTACACCATCCACCACGCCACAACCAAAACTAACGCCTGTAGAGGATTTTCCACTCCCCGGCCTATCTCAACTGGAGACAGATTGTGACGACGAGGAGTGGTAAACGATATCCGGAAAAAAAAAAGAAACCGAAAAAGAAAAAATTCTCTTCCTTCCCCCTCCAAAAACAAAATACAGAGGGAATCAAATAAACTAAGAAACAAAAAAGTTAGGACAGATATGCCACCATCCACACCAGAATCACCAACCCCATCAACCCAAACACCAACACCCTCACCATCATTAACTCCAACACCACCATCACCTACACTACAAAAGTCACCAAAATGCGAAACAGAAACAAACCCACAACAAACGCAAACAAAACAAAACAACCAAAACGATACACACTACACAGCATTAAATTTGAACAACAAGCAATTATTACACTACATCCAACACAACACCAGCATCACAGAAAAAGACTACACAACAACCCCAAAATTCACACCACCTCAACACATACAAATCACTCGCATCACACAGAAAACGTACATGACACTAAAACAAAAATTCCCCAAAGACATCGGAGACTTCCGACAAGCACTCTCCAGGAGGATTTATAAGGACATCCTTCCTGAGGTGGCCACAAGCAGTGAAAAGGATGGAAAAACCGTCCTTCCCCTACGAGAAGTAAGGTAAGTGGTCTTTCCCATCTTTTCCACTCCTTTTCAACATGACCTCACTCAGAATAGGCAGCATAAATGCGCGTGGCTTGGGGTCGTCATGGAAGCAGGGCCACCTGCTCAACGACCTCAGGTCACTAAACATAGATCAGCGAGACCAGAATCTCCGAAACACAGGCTTTCGCACCGATCTTCGGCGGCTACGATGTGTACGCATCTCCCAGCCGTCCGGGATCGGGGGGTGGAGTTGCTGTGCTTTTTCGGAGAGGTTTGGATCTTGCCATACGGGCCATCTTCCTGGACCCAGAAGGTAAGTTGGTGGTGCTGGACGTGACCAGCGGAGACGAGCAAACTTTCAGGTTAGTGGCCGTCTATGCCCCGACAGGAGCAGGGCGGCCTGATTTCTTCCGGCGTCTGGAGACCTTTCTTGGAACGTCCCGCTCTTTAGTGTTAGTGGGCGACTGGAACGGGATCTTAGATGCACGCTGGGATTGTGTGGGATTAGTGGATAGGGAAGGAGGGTGCAAGAGTCTCACCAACCTGCTCAGACGTTTTGAACTGTCTGACAGGTACCGAATGGATTTCCCGAATGTACCAATGTGGACTTGCACAAATCGCATAGGGTCATCCAGATCATATCTAGATAGAGTATTTTGTAGGGAAATAGATAGGTCTAGCATAGGCTGTCCACAATTCAAGATAGTCAGCTACACGGACCACAAATTCGTGATCTGTGTGCTTGACTTAGATAGGCTTCATAGACGAGGACCCGGCTACTGGAAGCTAAACGCGTCCTTACCAGCGCGCAAGGCCTACAGAGACCGGATTAGCGAACTAGTTAAGCGGGCGTTGACGGGGGCCATCGTCAACAACAAGTGGTGGTTTGCTCTGAAAAGAGCAATTAGAATAGAGTCCATTAGGTTTAGTAAGACTTTAGCAATAGAGAAAAATAGTGCAGAGGGAGAATTAGTTAGAAAATTAGATGAGGCGCTTAGCAAAGGCATCGCGACCGACGTACTTGCGGCGAAATTGGCCCTTGACCAATTCTTCAATGCAAAGCACGAAGGCTGCGTTGTCAGAGCTAGGGTGCGTGCTCTCAGACACGAGGGGACAAAAGCCGTTCAATGGGCCCGAGTGGCGGAGGCACGTCGTGGCAACAAGGCCACGATCCGGTCTTTGGCGCATGCTACTCGATCCCGGGCAAATGTGTGAAGCTTTTCAGCGACACTTCGCTCAACTGTTCGGGGGCAGCGGCGGGCCGGATCGATGGATGGACTCTAGTGTCTACCTCGACGGACTGCCGCGGCTTTCGGCCACTGAGGCGGAGTGTTGCGAAAAGCCGATAACAACCGCTGAAGTACGGGATGCAATGACTAGTTGCACAAGGGGTAAATCGCCTGGTTTGGATGGTCTGCCCTATGAACTTTACGTACAAATGCCAAACTTGTTCGGAGGCCTCTTGGCGGACGTCTACTGCAACTGGCAACAGAGCGGAAGAATTCCCAGCTCCGTGAGCCGAGGAGCGGTGGCGCTGCTGAGAAAGGATCCGAACAAGGGGGATAACATAGATAATTTTAGGCCCATAACTCTGCTAAACACAGAGTTCAAGATTTTGGCCAAGGTGCTAGCAAAGAGGTTGGCGCTTGTCGTTGGTGGTCTGGTGGGAGAGGCACAGACATGCGCCATTCCCGACAGATCCATCCACGACAACCTCCACCTCATGCGATACATCGTAGAGAGGGTAGCTAGGGAACCTGGCACGGGTGGGTCTTTGATCAATTTAGATCAGTCGAAAGCCTTCGATAGGGTCGACCATCGTTACCTAGAGGCAGTCCTGAGGGCGGCTGGCTTTGGGCCCGTCTTCAGAGGCTGGATCGCTGCCATGTACAGCAACATCTGCTCTGTGGAACCGTTCAACATCTGTCGGAACCGTTCAACATCATGCGCTCGGTCCGCCAAGGATGTCCCCTCTCGTCCCTATTGTACGTATTGACTCTCGAGCCATTACTGCACAAACTGGAGACGTTGAGGGGGATCCCGCGCAAACTAGGATGCGGAAGATCCGTGTCAGCATATGCCGACGATGTCACCGTAGTGGTGTCGAACGCCAAACACATCGAGGCGATCGGCACTACACTAAGAGAATACAAAGCGGTGACAGGAGCAATGATCAACCAGGAAAAGTCAGTGGGCCTGCAGCTCGGCACCTGGAGAGGCAGGTCCATGCCGTCCAACAGCGTCGTCGGGCGCTGGACAGACGGACCGGTTAAATTGCTAGGGGTCTGGTTCGGTCCAGACCTCCAGACGGACAAAAACTGGGACGAGGTGACGAGCAGGGTGGCTTCTCTCACCCAGAAATGGGCCGAGAGGAAGCTATCCCTGAAAGGTCGAGCGGAGGTGGCTAACGCGTACATCGCGTCCGTCATCTACTACCGCGTGACCGTCGTACCTTGTCCTAAGCCCCGCCTGACTGCGCTGGAGCGTTTGCTCTTTCGCTTCTTGTGGAAGGGACGCGCTCCGATGGTCAGGCGGTCCATCTGCTGTCAACACCCGCTACGTGGAGGGCTGGGCATGCCGTGGCTGATGATGCGCAGACACGCGCTCAGGCTACGACATCTCCACCTCTTCCTCGACGGTGATCAGGTGTGGTCGCCGTTTGCTAGACGCGTTTTTCCCCAGCTCGTCTCCTTGACGGAGCTGCAGTCCTGGGTCAAGCGAAGACCGAGAGGGAGCGCTTGGAGACTGGAATGTCTTCAGGCGCTCACAGCCCTCGACCAATCGGGCAATGTGATCGGTGGAAACTCCACCTTGGCGTTCTATAGGGGATTAGTGGAGGGGAAGAGCGACGACGTACTTGGAGAAAATCTAGGCGTCGATGAAAATCAACTAGCCAATCTCTTCGGAAGGACTTTCGGGCCGGGGCCTATGGACAACTTCCAGAAATCCCTGGCCTGGCAGTGCTACCGGGGTGCTCTGCCAGTTCGGGATAAACTTTACAGGCATGGAGGTGCCGTCAGCCGGGCATGTCCGAGATGCGCACAGGGCGACGAAACCGTCCTGCACGCACTCGTCCAGTGTCCGAGCATTGCTGACTTGTGGGTTTATGTCGAACACCTGCTGTCACGTGTAGGACGGATCCAACTATCAGCTGAGTCCATCGTGAGGATTGCCCCGCCCTCTTCCTTTAGCCGGGAAGGGCAGGCAGTTTTTATCTGTCTGGTGGCCATGGCGAAAGAGATAGTATGGTGGACACGTTTGAAAGGGCTGAAGACGAGCACTTACCTCTTCGGTGATGCCCTGATTAACTTTTTCAAATTTCATCTGAAAAGGAAAATCAGGGTAGAGAGGGAAGTGCTCTCTTCCCAGCATTTTGTTGAAAGATGGGTGAGAGAAGCAAGTATGGCCCGAATGAATGGGCCTTCTCTGAGTGTGTGTCTGTAAATTAAAGGTGGAAAACTGGGAGAGGGCACTTGCCCTGGTGGTCAGGGCCACTGTGGTCTTTTAATGGGCTTTCTCCACAAATGTCCCTCGGAAGTCTCCCCCCTATTGGGGAATTTTTCTTTGTTATTTTATTTCATCCTCTGTTAATTTTACACGCAGAAATGCCCATTTGTACCGTCCTGTATTGTCCTGTACTGTCCTTAATGTCTACTTTATGTAAACCCTTGTGGTTAATAAAGAAAACATTATTATTATTATTATTATTATTTTCTTGTAATCTTGATGTCTTTTGGGATTTTAGAAGGTTCTCTACTTAGATATATATGTATCTATCCATATATATGTGTGTGTGTGTGTGTGTGTGTGTGTGTGTGTGTGTGTGTGTGTGTGTGTGTGTGTGTGTGTGTGTGTGTGTGTGTGTGTGTGTGTGTGTGTATGTGCGTGTGTGTGTGTGTGTGTGTGTGTACATGTTTGCACATATATGTATATATATATGCACATATATTTATACACACAAACATATATATATATATATATAGTAAAAAATTAAACGGGAACAAAACAGAGAGGCAGTACGAACAAATGTTTATTAGTTTCACGCTCTTGAGAGCGGGGTGGTGGTGGGGAACGACGTTTCGGGCATAAGCCCTTCTTCAGGTGAAAAGTGTGTGGGAAGAGAGTTCCAAGGGTGTGTAGGGGAGTGGTGGAGAGACATATAGCAAAAAGGGGGTGAGAGGAAACGGTGCAAATGAAATTAAATATAAAGGCATGATCAAAATAAAATTAAAATGGAGTAAAACAGGTGGTGGAAGGGTGTGGGGCGTGTAGGGGTGGTGGTGGGTGGAGTGGGGAGAGGGAGACGGGGTGTCCGAGCGGGGAGGGCTGAAGGTGGTGTGTGTGTGTAGGTGTACGTGTGTGTGTGTGTGTGTGTGTGTAGGTGTACGTGTGTGTGTGTGTGTGTGTGTGTGAAAGCAAGGGTTGGGGGAAGAACGGGGTTGCATGTTCAGGAAGAGGTGCGTGTGGGATGGGGTGTAGGTCGGAGTGTGTCTGCGTTTGTGGATAGAGAGGTGGGGGGCTAGGATTCCGGAGGCTGAATGTGTAAATATGTGGTGGTACGCACGTGTGTGTGTGGTGTTTATGCGTGTTGTGGATGTAGGTGGCGTGTGGGGAAACATTTTTTTGGTTGTATGTCCGGGGGTGAGTCGTAAAGGTAATTCCGTAAAAGGATGTGGTGGAATGCTGAGTAAAATTCTTGGGATGCGGTAGATTCTCAGGATCAAGGTTCACATATGTGTAATCCGTGAAGAAATTGGTCGGAAGAGGGGAGCTGTGGGGTGCGCGCGCAACAGGAAGTGGTCAGAGGGTCAAGGCAGGAGGAGGGTTGTGTGTCTGTGTGTGCGGGGAGGTGGTCAGAGAAGCATAGCAGCAGTAGGGTTGAATGGTAGGTGAAGAAAGTCGGTGTCTCAGTGTGTGCGGAGGTGCGGTGGACAGGGGAGAGGATGGGTAGGTGTGAAAGTTGGAGTGAGGAGGGGGTGTGTGTGTATTAGTAGAGGTGTTAGTGGCATGTGTGTGTGTTTGAGAAAGGGTGTGGGTGGAGCGGGGAGAGAAGGGTGTGGGGGTCGATTGAGGGAGTGTAGTGTACTGGTGTGTGTGTGCGTGTTTGGATGAGTGTGTGTGTGGTGAAGGGGGTGTTAGTATACTGGAGGTGGAGAAAGTGTTGAATGCGGGTTTGAGTTGGGGGGTCAGTGGTGGTAGGGTGTGTAGAGTGGGTGGTGTAAGAGGGTGTGTGTGTTCGTGCGCGTATGGTTGGGGGGGGGGGGGTGTCAGTGATGTTGTACATACATATTACATGTATATATTATGTGCACACACATATATGTATATATATAAACACACACACACTCCCACAAAGATATATGTATCGATATATATATATATATATATATATATATATATATATATATATATACATGCACATACACATCTATATATTAATTTCAACAATGTCAGTATTCCGTGTGTTATAATTCTCGATTATCATTGGTTCATAGTTTTTAAACGACTTCGCCCACCTCAACGACGCCAAACTTAGATTAATATGCACAATGCCAATGAGGGAGTTAGAGGGGAGAGTAAGAAACAGAGAGGCAAAGTGAACGCTGTAACTATTATGCGTGTGTATGTACGTCCGCGTATGTTTATCTGTGTATGTTTGCGTGCAGCGTTCCACAGAAAGTAAAAGCAATTCGAATTTATCAAACAGTGAACTACAGCGGCGACGGCGTGCAGCCAGGAATGAAGAAAAACGGGCCGAACAGCGCCATCGGAACGCCGAACTTCAGAGGCGAAGACGCGCCGCCATGAATGAAGAGGAGCTGACTGAACAACGCCAACGAAACACTGGAGCCAACCAGCGACGGCGTGCTGCGATGGTTGAAGACGAACTGGCTGAGCATCATCAGCAGATGGCCGGAATTCAGCCACAACGGCGTGCTGCGATGGATGAGGAGGAGCTGGCTGAACAGCGCCAGCGCAATACAGAAGTTCCGAGAAAGTGTCGCGAAAGTCCTCCTCATTCCAGTAAAGAGGCTAGAAGGCGAACGAATGATATTAAAAATGGATCATGGCAACCGTGTCATTTTCAGATTGGTGGACGAGCAGAGTGTCCACATTGTGGAGCATTGCTTTGGAGGCACGAAAAGACGTGGACCACAATGTGCTGTCATAAAGGCGCAATTCAACTAGAACCCTTGCGAATGCCGGATGATGAGGAGTCACCGGAGTTCAAAATACTAAGTATGTGGGGTGATCAAGGAGACCGATGTAGATTACTGCGCAAATATTCGCGGCAAATTAACAATTCATTAGCTTTAGCATCGCAGAGAGTTAGGGAGATGTTTGAGAGTGGAGCATGGCAACCGAATGTAGTCATTCAAGGCCGTTTGTATCATTGTATCGGTAATTTAGAAGTTACCCCAGGAGAGAGGCCTCGATTCGCTCAAATTTACGTTAACGATCCAGATTATAGTGAATCGAGGGAGGATATCAGGATCGGTTGGATGAAGTTGCCGGGAAATATAACTGAACTTGAACGGCGAAGGTTAAGTGATTTGATCCGTGATTTGCAATCATGGCTTAGACAGTGTAATCTTTATGTTATGGATTTCATGTTGGTGGCTGAACTGCAAAATGTTCAGCAGCAAACATTGGTGATTAAGGCTGACGCAGTGCCAAGGAATCAATACGAACGGCGATATAATGCCCCTGAAGGATTTCGTGAAGTTGGGGTGTTGATGGACGATAAGCCTGGATCGAGAGATATCGTCCTCAATCGCAGAGATGGTGATCTCAAGACTATCAATGAATGAAAAGGGCACACGATCCATTGCATTATGTTCTTTTATTCCCAAAAGGTGAACACGTCTGTTCATTTAGTTGATCATGAGAATCAACATCAACAGGGAGGTGGCAATAGACACAATAATTCGATTCGCGACTTTTACGCGTTCGATCTGAACGAGAGGAATCAACAGAGAAATGCGCTATTTCAAGCTAGCAGATTGTTCCAGGAATACTGTTGTATGGCATTCGAAAGATCGAAAATCAAAGGCTAAATTATATAGCTACACATCAGCAACATATCAGAGCTGAATTGTATAATAATATACAGGATGCGATAACAGCCGATGATACCAATTACAAGCAAATTGGTCGACGCATCATTTTGCCATCGTCGTTCATCGGCGGCCCGAGATATATGAACATTCGCTATCAGGATGCAATTGCTATTGTCAGAAAGTTTGGAAAGCCAGATTTGTTTATAACGGTTACATGCAATCCTGAATGGACTGATATTAAGGATGCACTTTTGCTAGGACAACAGCCAAAGGACCTTCCTGATATCGTGGCAAGAGTATTCAAAGGATATCTGAAAAAGATAATGGATGATGTGGAAAAAGAGGGAATCTTTGGAGGTATAGTTGCTTTTACATACGTAATTGAATTCCAAAAAAGAGGATTGGCACATGCACATTTGCTGATCATTTTACATAGAGATTGCAAATTGAGATGTGCTGAAGATGTCGACAGCATTGTGTGTGCTGAACTGCCGGAGAATGAGGCACTAAAGTCAATGGTGCACAACCAATGCGGAGTGGCAAATCGGAAAGCGCCTTGCATGAAAAATGGCCAATGCAGTAAGCACTTTCAGAAATCTTTTGTCACGAACACTTCCTGGAACGATGGGGATGCTCATCCCTCATACAGAAGACGGTCGCCTGCCGATGGCGGTTTGGTCGAAAATATAAACGGTCGACAGGTTACAAATCAATGGGTTGTGCCATACAATCCATATTTGATTATGAAATATCGTTGTCATATTAATGTAGAAATTTGTAGCTCAGTGAAAGCTTCCAAATATCTATTCAAATATATTTACAAAGGTCATGATCGGGCAATGATCAATGAGGAAGCGAACCAAGGAGATGAAGTTGGCAGGTTCCAGGATTGGATCTAGCGAAGCTTGCTGGAGATTGTTCGATTTTCATCTCAATGAACGCAACCCAGCGTTCAGAAACTGACGGTTCACTTAGAGAATAGGGAAATGGTCTGTTTTCAGGACACTAGAAGAGGTGTCGAAAGAATTGCTAACGCACCACCTCCTAAGACGGAATTAACTGAGTGGTTCAAGCATAATAGGGAACATGTTTGAACCCGGACCAAAGGCAACTCTACTGCGATTTCCCTTTGCACTATACGTGGGATAAGAAGGGAAAGAAATGGAATGATAGAAAACAAAGTTGAGATTCATGACTATTGGACGGGTTTGTAATGTCCATCCAGCATCTGGTGATGTGTTTTATCTCCGAATTCTCTTGCATAGTGATTTTTAGAGAGGTAAACAGCTTCGCTGATTTGAAAACAATCAATGGCGTGGAATATGAAACATAGCAGGCTGTGTATCAACATCTGGGACTCCTTCAGGATGACGCTGAATGGAATAACACCATGGAAGCTACAGGAACAACACAGATGCCAGCTCAAATAAGGCAGTTGTTTGTCACGATTCTAGGATTCTGTAATCCTGCCGCCGAACCAAGAGAGTTATTTGAACGCCATTGGGGAATTATGGCTGATGATTTTAGGCATCATCTTCAGGTCGATGATGAACATTTGATGAAGGCTATTGTTTTGCTCAATATTGAGCAACTGCTTGAAGTTCATTTGAAATGTTTAAGAGATTTCAATTTGCCAATTCCTGATGAAGAAATGCGGCAACGAGTCTTAGCATTGAACATGAGATTGCAGCTTAGACGGTTGCCACTCGATCAGAGGGAACTATTCCAGTTTGATCCACTGGAACAGCAACATATTGTGGATGAACGTATGCCAATGTTGACCCAATCTCAGAGAGAATTGGTCGATGGCGTTCTCCACTCGATTTCCACTAATGAGCAAATTTGTGCTTTCATAGATGCTCCAGGAGGCACCGGAAAGACATTATGTTTCAACACTATGTTATCGGCAGTCAGAGCTCAGAGGAAGATTGCTCTCCCTGTGTCCACCAGTGGGATCGCTGCCACTTTGCTGAGTGGTGGAAGGACCTTCCACTCATGCTTCAAGGGTCCATTGGCTCCGGATGAGCTGAGTGTCTGTAACATTACAAGACAAAGTGAACTCGCAGTCCTTATACGCAATACGTCTCTGATTATTTGGGACGAGGCTCCAATGGCACACAGATATTTGGACAGAACTTTGAAAGATATCTGCGGTAGTGACCTGCCATTCGGTGGTTAGACTATCGTTCTTGGTGGCGATTTCAGACAGGTGCTACCAATTGTTAGGAATGCTCAAAGAGCGCAAATTGTCGATGCATGTCTGAAAAAGTGCCCGCTGTGGCGCCATTTCAGAGTTTTGCGATTACACGATAATATGCGACTTCGTATGTTCGGGCAAAACGAAGAGGCTGAGACATACGGCCGATGGTTGATGCAGTTGGGAAACGATGAATTGCCACACGTTGGTGATAAACAGACTGTAAGAATCCCAGACCATTTGGTCATGCCACTGGACCACCAAGCATTGATTGACTGGATGTTCCCTAATTTGAATGCTTTTTGGCAGAATATCTCTCCTGGATATCGGAACGCGTTATTCTAACTCATACGAATGCAACGGTCGATGAAATAAATTCACAAGTAGCCGGAATGTTTCCTGAAGAGGAATGGTTGACCGTCATTGCGGATGCAATGGAGCCTAATCAGCAGAACCATATGGATGTTCCGACTGAGTATCTGAATTCACTTCAAATACCCGGATTTCCCCCACATATTTTGAGGTTGAAAAAGGGTATGCCGATTATATTGCTTAGAAATATCAATCATAAAATGGGTCTTTGCAATGGTACTAGATTGATTGTTGAGAGATTGATTAACGGAATAGTTTTAGAAGCTAAACTCCCAGGCAGAGAGGAATCGGTTCTCATTCCGAGGATCATGCTGAGACCAAGTGAAGATCTGCTACCATTCATTTGGCAAAGGAGATCCCGTCAATTTGGCCTTCTCCATGACTGTCAACAAGGCACAGGGACATACTTTCAAGCGAGTCGGTGTCTACTTGAATAATCCAGCATTCAGCCATGGGCAACTGTATGTTGCTGCATCTCGAGTGCGCGATCCTGATGGTATAAAATTTGCAATTGATATCACTAACAGAGGAACAACCCTGAATTGTTATAATGAAGCTTTGATATATGCATATCTTTAATGCTATCAATAAGCGACGTAAATGATTCGGACATTGGTGACCTTTCATCAGTATTGTGAGCTTTGACAGAGTTATCATTTCTGTTCAATGTCATTTATTGTCGATAATGAGCAATAAAGTATTGGTAGAAATTGCCTTCAAATTTATCGCTTCTGATTGCAGTGGTAATAAAACCTCATCATATGCTGAGTCTGGCAAAAAGTTTGGTGCCTATGGCCGGCCAGGGCTAGAGTAATATTGAAAAAACGATTCTATTTTCGAAGTAGAAGGATCCGCCATTTGGAGTTCAAACCAGGCCACCTCCCCGAGTTGAACTCTGGGCAATATTGACTGTCTATTACGCAGTGGCTAAGAAGTGGAAATTACTGAATAAATAGATAAGCATGTTATCCATATCCATATTAATTTGACATTTGTATAAAGCATTTCAAGTAAATAGGGACCTTTTTTACATTGACGGACATCTTTTATATTAATTATCTATATCTATATCTATATCTGCATATAATATAAAAGATTGGAACTTCCATCATCCTTTTGAGAAACGTGGAACAACCACGTCTATGCAATGATACACATTTTACAGTCAGGCAGAAGATGAACCATCTCCTAGAGGTCACTATTCTAGGTGGGAGCACCTAGAATTGTTCATATACTATGCACAAACCGTACAACGAAGAATCTGGTATATCTGGAAGATTTTTTTTACTGTTTTTTTATATCACACAGACAACACGGACTCGATTCATACTGTAACCAGACAAGCATCCAATACAGTCATTTTCTCTTTTACCTGTCTTCTCTTATCATCTGTTTACCCGGGCGAAGCTGGGTACGTCAGCTAGTATTATTAATGTGTTTATGAATCTCGTTAAACACACACACATATAAATAATGTATCTATGCACATATGTAGATAGTTCTACATTACTCTTTCTCATGGAAAAATGCCGGATCTCCGTCGTTTCCAGCGATGAGTGAAACAGTTGTTTTAACTAAGCATCAACCTCCTCATGAAATTATCGCACGTGTGTCATTAACATAAAATACTATGTAGTAATATTGGTGTCTTAAATTACTGATACACCTCATTTTATATTATAGATGTATACATACTCATATGTATATTAAACAGGCACAAGTAGCTCAACGCAATACATAGCAAGATTCAGCGTGACACAGTGAATAACACCCTTGGCAGTGGAGACTTCTGGTGTCCTTGGCCCTAGGGATACCTCCCTCCTCACAACGATAGGCGCTGAGCTGGCCAACCGCAGGTGTGAGCCTCACGAGTTGGAATGGCATTTCCAGCGCATCTCCCTTACCGTCTACCGGGGAAACGCCTTCTCCATTCTGTCCGCCGGGGGAGTGAGGAGGCCAGCACCTGGAAACCTATTTGCTCAGAGAGAACCCTATTTACAGAGAGATGGGGAGGGCGAAAGAGATGGAGGCGATGACAGTGGGAGTTCGGCTGTGCTTTCATGTTTGCTAAGGCTACTATTTTCTATTGCTTTCCAGACAGTAACGCATGCTACGGCTTTCCCTTTGAATTACTATATAGAATTCCATATAATATTTCCATGCCAGTACAATAAAATGTCCTGGACATGCACACAACGAACAGTTGGAAATTGAACTCCCGACCTTGTACCGTGAGCCGAATACTATAACAATTGAGCTACCCTTCTTCACACATTACTATGTATATCACAATCCAAAAACACACATTTCACGCGCATAAAATATATAAATGCATATGCATGTATGTATGTAGATGTGTATGTATGTGTGTATGTAGGTATGTATTATGTATGGAGGTAGGTAAGTCGGTAGGTAGTTAGATAGGTTGGTAGGTAGGTTTGGTATGTATGTATGTATGCATGTATGTATGTAAGTATGTATGTATGCTTGTATGTGTTGTATGTATGCATGTATGTATGCTTGCATGTATGTATGTATGTATGTATGTATGTATGTATGTATGTATGTATGTATGTATGTATGTATGTATATGTATGTATTCCGTTGTTTTTAATATACACATGTATATATATACTAGACTGATATAATTTAGTTTTCAAAATTGTAATACATGTATTGATACACACACACACATACACACACACACACACACATAAATGTATATGTATGTATTGATATATATATATATATATATATATATATATATATATATATATATATATATATATATATATATATATATATATATCAATAGATATATGTATATATCAACACATATATATATACCAATACATATATAT
>OZ024741.1:212006553-212026553 GCA_964016885.1 Eledone cirrhosa | reverse complement strand
CGCCCATGTCTGTAGAGCTTGTCTCGAACTGGTAGAGCTCCTCGGTAGCACTGCCAGGCCAGGGACTTTTGGAAGTTGTCCATCGGTCCCGGGCGGAAGGTCCTACCGAACAGACTGGCCAGTTCATCTTCCTCTACACCTAGAGTTTCACGAGCGCGTCGTCGCACTTGCTGCGGATCAACCCTCTATAGAATGTCGAAGTGGAGTCTCCACTGATCGCCGGGTCCGCCTGCCAGAGGGCTGTGAGCGCCTGAGCCCATTCGATGTGCCAGTCGCCCATTTTCCTCGGTCTTTGCTTGACCCAGGACTGCAGCTCGGTCAGCGAGACGAGTCGTGGGAAGGCTCGCCTCACGAACGGGGCCCACATCGGTTGTCCCGTGAGGAATACGTAGAGATGCCGCAGCCTGAGCGCATTTTTGCGCATCGTCAACCACGGCATCCCCAGCCCTCCGTTAGAAGGGTGTTGGCAGCAGATGGATCTTCTCACCAAAGGAGCCCGCCTCTTCCAAAGGAATTGGAAGAGCGCGCGTTCCATTTTGGCGAGCGTTTTGGCTGGACAAGGCACGACGGTCAAGCGGTAGTAGATGGAGGACGCTATAAAAGTGTTCACCACCTGCGCTCGACCTTTCAAGGATAGTTTGCACTCGGCCCACTTCTGGGTGAATGCAAACACCTTGGCCGTCACTTTGTTCCAGTTCTTCTCCACCTGGAGGTCCGGACTAAACCAGACCCCGAGCAGCTTTACCGGTCCTTCCGTCCAGCGTCCGACGACGCCATCGGAAGGCATCGGTTGTCCTCTCCACCACCCGAGTTGCAAACCGATAGACTTGTCCCGGTTCAGCGTCGCTCCTGTGAAACTTTCGTATTCCTTCAGGAAGGTGCCGACTTCATCGATTTGCGAGGCGCTCGACACCATTACCATCACGTCGTCGGCATAGGCCGACGCCGCTTTCCGCAGTCCCGGTTCCAGAGGGATGCCCTGCAATAGCTCTAACCTCCGCAGTAGTGGCTCGAGAGTCAGTACGTACAGAAGGGAGGAGAGAGGGCATCCCTGTCGAATGGATCCAGCCCCTGAACATGGGTCCGAAGCCTGCCGCCTCGAGCACCGCATCCAGGTAACGATGGTCAACCCTATCGAAAGCCTTAGACTGATCCAAGTTGAACAGGGCCCCACCGAAGCCTGGTTTACACCCTACCCTCTCAATGATGTATCGCATGAGGTGGTGGTTGTCGTATATGGACCTGGTCGGGATTGCGCATGTCTGCACTTCTCCCACCAGGTTCTCGACGACAAGCGCCAGCCTTTTTGCCAACACCTTGGCCAAAATCTGTAACTCTGTGTTTAGCAGAGTTATGGGCCGGAAGTTGCCTATATCATCCCCCTTATTCTCGTCCTTCCTGACTAGTGTGACCACGCCCCCGGTTACATAACTGGGAATTCTCCTGTTCTGTTGCCAGTTGCAGTAGACCGCTTCCAGGAGACCGGAGAAGAAGCCCGGCATTGCTACGTAAAATTCGTAGGGTAGACCGTCGAGACCTGGAGATGTGCGTTTGCCGCATTGGCTCAGCGCGTCCCCTATCTCAGCGGCTGAAATCGGCTTTTCGCAGAACTTTGCCTCGCTGTCCGAGAGTCGCGGCAGGCCGTCGAGATATGGACCGAAATCCATAGCCCCTCCCGGTGCGCCGCCCCGCCCGAACAGTTGAGCAAAGTGCCGCTGAAAGGCCGCACACATATGCTTCGGCTCACGTATCACGCGTCCGTTTTGGTCCTTCAAAGACCGAATCGTGGACTTGTTGCCACTTTTTGCCTCCGTCACTCGAGCCCAGCTAACAGCTTTGGCTCCCTCGTTTCCCAGAGGACGTATTTTGCTTCTGACAACGCAGCCCTCGTGCTTTGCGTCGAAGAACTGGTCCAAGGCCGTTCTCGTTGCTAGCACGCTGGCTACGTTGCCACTTCTAATTGCCTCTTCTACTTTATCTACCAGTTCCTTCTCGGTTCTATTTCTATCTAACGATAATTCTTTACTAAAAACTATCGAGTCTAATCTAACTGCCCTCTTGAGAGAGTACCACCATCTGTTATTGACAATGGCCCCTGTCAAGTGCTGTTTAACTAAAGTGCTAATCCGTCTACTGTAGGCTTTGCTTGTCGGTAACAACAAGTTCAGCTTCCAGTAGCCGGGTCCTTGTCTATGGGTTCTATCAAGGTTGGCCATGCAGGTCACTAGTTTGTGATCTGAATAGGCAACCATGAACATTTATGGACAGCTTAACATGTCCCTATCCTTATTTCTAACTAGAACCCTATCTAGGTACGATCTAGATGTTCCGCTATGATTAGTCCACGTCCACAGTGGCACAGTCGGAAAATATAGCCTCAAACAGTTAATCGACCGATTTGACCTGGCCGATAGATATCGGCCAGGTCAAATCGGTCGATTAACTGTTTGAGGCTGTTACACCTCCCTTTATCGGGACATGGTCCCACATAGTCCCATCGTACATCTAGGATTCCATTCCAGTCCCTCACTAAAAGCAAGGAGCGGGACGTTCCCAGAAAAGACTCTAGACGTTTGAAGAAGTCTGGCCGCGGTGTCCCGGATGGGGCATATGCGTCCACCAGCCTGAAGGCTCCAGCTTCACTACCGTCAACGTCTAGGACCACCAGTCGACCCTCCGGGTCCAGATGTACCGTCTGTGTTACGAGGCCCAGGTGTTTCCGCAGCAAAACGGCAACTCCGCTTCCCACCCCCCGGTTGACAGAGAGATGCGTAGATCTCAAAGTCATCGAAGATGGGGGCCAGCTGTCGCTCGCTGTGGATCCTGGACTCGCAAATGAGCTACCACATCCATACTGTGCGACCTGAGGTCGTTTAAGAGTTTGCCCTGTTTCCAGGGCATCCCCAGGCCGCGTACGTTCACACATCCAACTCTTATATTGGCCATGTTGGTGGTGAAAAGTTAAAAGAGGAAAAGAGATCAGTCACCCTTCGTCTCCTGGGGACCAGGCTGCACAATTTCCATGGGGGTGTTGGAGGGGTTGTCTGCATGGGTGGTGTTTTCCGGTGGGGTGGGGTCTGGTGGGATGGGGGTGTCTGGGGTGGGGAGACATTTGAGAAGGACGCGGTTAAGTGGTTTCACGCAGGAATTCCCCACATCCTTCTCAAATGTTTCTTTTAGGGACCTATAAGTTTTTATAGGGACCCTAATCAGTTTTAGGTTCAGTTTTTTTGTTATTTTTAATAGAGTGGGCGAAAGTTTTCCCTTCGGTTTTCAGCGAAGGGTCGTTCGTGATGGTCTCCATTAGTGTTTTGTTTTCAGTGTTTATGTAAGTTTAAGTGTAATTTTCTTGTGTTGTGTTTGTTTTTGTCTGTAGTTCTTGTGTGTGCTTTCGTTTTGTTGTAGGTATTTTGTTTTCAGGAGGTGGGGGTTTTGTTTGTGATGTTTTTGTTGTTTGTGTTGGTGGTTGTATGTTTGTGGTAGTGTTTGCTGGTTTTTTGCTTTTGTAATGTCTTTTCTTTCTTTTCGAGCGATGGCGTTCTCCCTATTCTTCACTGGTTGATGGCGAGATAGCCTCATCTGTTGTATCGTCTGTGTGATTGGGGAGGGGTATGTCTTGAAGAGCTGTTGTGTCTGTATGTGATTTTGCAGTGGTTTTAGGTTGAGTGGGGTTGGGTGGGACTGTGTTTGTTGTGGTTATTTTAGTGTGTTGGTGATGTTGTTGTTGTGGTGGTGCTGGTGGTTGTGTTGTTTTGATGGGTGTCGGCAAAATGCCTTTGTTTTACTCATTAATTTAGGACAGGAAGCCCTCAGGTGACCCCTGCTAAAGCAATGGTAACATGAAGGCCGCCTACCCTCAACCGAAAAGTTTATGTAGGTGAGTCCGTCCAGGAGTACACGTTGTGGGATCATAGCTATTCGCTCTGGGCTCATTTGCACCAGAACTTCAATGCTAGTCCCATTGAATACATCTCTGGGGGACTTTCCTACTGACAGTATTCTGTCTTCATCAAAATTGCTGAAGCCGCACAGCATCCACCATATGTTCACCTTTGGTGTGACACTCGTGATTTTAATCTTTTGTGTCATTTTTCCCATGTATGTAGGGGAAAAGGTATACAGGTTGGATACAATTGGCGACACAGAGTAATTTTGGGCCGTCAATTGATCCTTCATGAGTACCGAAATACTCCCAAAAAGTTTGCTTCTTTGAATGAATGCAATATCATTCATTGAATTTTTGAAAACCAGTTCAATTTCTTTCTGTGACAATTGGACTGGTTTTCGGGTAGAATTGGAAACTGTCATAAAAACTATCGTTTTGAGAGCAGTTTCCTTGCGAATTTCTACCGGAGAATTGATGCTGAAAGCACCATTTTTTTCGAAAGTGACATATCTCCTAGCGTCCTTTAAAAGTTGTTCGGCACTTGTTATGTCGAGATATGTCAGTTCCTCCTTTTTTTGAACTGTCTGTGCAAAGGAGATTTTTGGTTTCTTTGTGGAATTATCCGTGTTGGTGGTGTTGTCATTATTGTTGTTATTGCTGTTGTTATTCTTGTTGTCACTGATGTTTATATTATTCGTATTTTCCTTGGTGTTGGTGTTGGTGTTGTTGTTGTCTTTGATGCTGCTGGTGTTATTGGTGTTGTCTTTATTTTTTTCTTTGTTGTTGTTGTCATTGTTGTTTTTATCATCATTATTGGTGTTGTTGTTATTTTTGTTGTCATTGAACTGTTTAGTGTCATTTGTGTTGTTTGGATATGAATTTGTTTTTACATTTTCATTTCGTCTTTCCATCTCCATAGTATCTAGGGAAGAAGACGATGTTGACTGCGAACTCTGTAGTATTACCGACTCTCCACCACCATTATCGTTGAACACTGCGTTCATAACGTAATCAAACTTCTTACGAGATATTTTCCAAAATTCTATGGAGAAAACATTTTTCAAACGAATATTTTGCCCCTGTAGGGGCGAAAATGAGTTGACCCATCACCTGAAGGTCCAGACGGGGGGTCAAGTTACACAATAATATAAAATTTAACTAAAAACTCACGTTTTTTCTTACATAAATTAACGGAAACTTCTCCGCGAAGTTACACACGTCTGGTAGATAGATAGATAGATAGATAGATAGATAGATAGATAGATAGATAGATAGATAGATAGATAGATAGATAGATAGATAGATACATAGTTGGATATATACACATACATATATGTATATATACATGTATATATATATATATATATATATATATATGTATGTGTAATGGATACATACCCAACATAAAAATAAGATATTTTATTCTTTCATTATATATATATATTCCTATTCATTTATCATTTTCAAGTAAGGCTATTGGAAATGCATAGGTCATATTACATGACTTCATTTGAATACGGATGAGTAAACGTACATATTTTATTGATAGCTTGTATTTCTGTTCTTTGTACCCGCTGCAATATTTTTCGTACGAATGAGACAACTACTTAACTTTTAACGTGATATACCACATGAGACCGCATTAGAAACAGATTCTTGGAAACTATAAAACTGCTCTCTGAATGCATCACATTACTAAATGAGCTGTTTACTCTAATACTCCAAATTTACACAATGGTATATCCATAGTAATGTTACTATAAACTTTTGAATAGTCAAAATATATGAAACCACGTTAGCATTACATTCTTGAAACACCTAAGACAATAATACGACAGCATTACTTTATAAAGTAAATTATTTACTATAATACTTCAAATTTTCACAACGTTATCTCTACTAGTAACGTTAATATAAAATTTAGAATAGACTAGCAGAATGGCCCGGCGTTGCTCGGGATTTGCTCTAGGGTTCTTATAGATTTGATATATATTTATCCTTATCGAGCCTCGTGAAATAAATATTTTTGTTTATATTTTGTTATTGTGTATGCAAAAATATCTGTACACGAATATATATTTATATATATATATATACAACATATTAACAAATGGAAACTATATTTATAAAACCATATTTATTTCATTATACATATTTCAAGGGCAACCAGAGCAAACTATGGTGGGCTTTCATCAGATAAAATATAATATAGGTTAATTTTATAAATAAATATTGACATACCCTTAAAAAATGCAACCATTTGTTAATATATTGTATATTTACTCCAATAATTTGTTGAGTGCTTTATATCAGTTATAAAAATATTTTGCTTGTTGTATCCCAACAAATTAAATATAACCTCTACATATATATATATATATATATATATATATATATATATATATATATATATATATATATATATATATATTTATGTATATATATATATAAATAACAGATTAAAGTTTAAGCAAATAATCGGTGCTTTCACTCATAACGGGATCTGCTACCTAAAAGCAGCATGAAGTACACTAAGACTAACTGATGTAATCGTTGGCCTTGTTTATTTATATTTTGTTTTTGTGTATGCGAAACTATCTGTCAGTGATGCATGTGATTATGTAATCGCCGGCCTTTTTATTTAATATTTTGTTTTTGTGTATGCAAAAATATCTGTACACGAATATCTATATTAAAATAACATATTAATGTTTAAGCAAAGAATCGCTGGTTTCAACCTTAACGGGATATTCTGAAACTAAAAAAATCAATCTGTGAAAGCAGATGTAAATATTTTGAAAAGCGATGCAACCGATGGAAAACAGGAAGACGATACTTTGGTTCGTGAAGACGTTCCCTGGCATAAGAATATATATATATATATACACACACTATATATACATATATACCACACACACTGATCGCGTCATAATGACGCAATGAAGACAATCAGGCATACATACAGATATTATAAAGGCGGGACGTTATATCTATGTATCTATCAAAAAAGAGAAAGACTAAGAATTATAGACAGAGATCGCTAAACCGCCTAATGCGGTGCCTTGGGCATTGAAAATTTGAAACCTTTTTGCTCAAAACACGCACACGACCATAAGTATTACATGTGTAAAGTTTGAAAACAATCGGTTGGGCGGTTCTCGAGTTTTAGTGATTGGACAGACAGACAGACAGACAATCAGACATTCTCGGTTTTAGTAATATAGATAAATGACGTTAGCATTACATTCTTGAAACGCCCAAAACATCAATATGACCACATCACCTTTAGAATAAAGTCTTTACTTTAATACAAGAAAATTCCACAATGGTCTGTCACTAGTCAATTTACTATAAACATTTGAATTGACAAACTCGTTTTTAGATATTTTCAGCTAAATACTTACAGAATAGTGTGTTAAAGTAACCATTTCTAGCTAACCCCTGGTACATTACATATGTAAAAGACATTCTTATTCCGACATTCTGTATTAAGTGATAATGGTTTCTGATTTAGGCACAAGGCCAACAATTTGGGGGGATGGGTAAGTCTTCCTAATTCAACCTCATTAGGATGAATGACAAAGCTACTATCGGCGAGATTTGAACTCAGAACATAAGGGGCCGTAACTATGTATCACTATATAACACTGCTTTACTGGAACTTTAATTTATCGACCCCGTAAGGATGAAAGGTAAAGCTACCCTCGGTGGGATTTGATCTCAGAACGTAAAGAGCCGTAACTTTATGTCACAATCTGTTTTAAGTAATAATTGTTTCTACTTTAGGCACAAGGCGAGCAATCTTGAGGGAGGGGAAAGTCGATTAAATCGACCCCAGTGCATTACTGGTGCTTTATTTTATCGACCTCGTAAGGATGAAAGGCAAAGTTAACCTCGGCGGGATTTGAACTCAGAACGTAAAGGGCCATAACTTTATGTCACAATTTGTTTTAAGTAATCATGAAATGGTTTTCTATCACTTTCCACGGTGAGTGTCCAAGTTGTCCTGAGGCTTTCCCAGACACGTGTAGTCCTCAGTGAAACAGTATGCAACAAGGCTGGACCATTAAACTGCAAAACAAGAGTATTTCATAAACATAAATAACCTTTATGTTCAGGGAGATTCAGCATAAGTCTGTATATAATAACCTTTGAATTACAGGTACAACCAATTAGGCTTCTAAACAGTCTCTGTCTACCCAAATTCACTTACAGGGTTTGATTAATTTATATCAAATATATACTAGTTGATGTCTGTGAGAAGCAGGGCCGGTTTTAATGGGGGGCAAAGGAAGCAATTTCTCCGGGTTCACAACAGTGGGGGTGGGGGGACTCACCAGCGACGGCAGTAACCAATTTCTTTGTGCCCTCTGCTGGGATTTTTAGTCTTAGGATGGTAAGATTTTTTTAAATTTAATACTTGTATGTATAACTTTTCAATTCCAATTTCTTGTGCCAAGCTAACTTTGATATGTAAATTTGGGGGTGTGCTGTGTATTCTATTTTTTTGTGTATGAGCCCTATTCCCGCCAATCTCAAATGCCCCGAGACCCTTAACGGGCCCTGTTGAGAAGTCGTGTGGATATATAACAACTATTTTATCTTAAATACCTACAGAGTGGTGTAAACAATGAAGGGGATTTGACTGTTACTTTTAGCAAGTCGACCGCATCGAATCTTCACTGGCTCATATGTGCACATATATATCAGGACGACTTCCCTACTAACCACCATCGGCACGGAATCAGTTAGCCACAGGTGTGAGCCTCGCCAACTGGAATGGCTCTTCCAAAGCGTTTCCCTCACCATCCTCCGGGGAAACGCCTTCTCTATTCTGTCCGCCACAGCCATGGGGCGGCCAGCGCGTAGGCTCCCATTTCCTTATAATAGTGAGAGATGGTGAAAGGGAGAGATTTTGTGAAGAAGAGAGCCGGGGGCAGTGAGAGTGGGAATCTGATTCCATTATGTTCAAAGCTAATATATATGTATATATTTATTTACCACACCACATATACCTCTTTCCTACAATTATGAAGCTCTAGTACACATATGATGAAAATCGATTTTTCTGTATTTCAGCGTCTTAGCTGATAGGTTAAATTACGAATGTTGTTATTATGGTTCATCGTTTTTAATTGTGTACTCCCATCTGATAGTGAGTTAATGAGTAAAAATAACGGAGGAAATGGCCCAATTTAATCAAATTGCCACGATAGATTATATTGAACACGAATAGACACAGCTCAATACCAAGCAATATTAAGTTCTTCTGAATAAATATATAACATTATATTGTATAAAATGTCTTGACCTTGCCTCATTAAATGTTCATTATTATGAATAATTTTCTAGTCTTCATCTATAAATATCCCAAGTAAATTAAGAAACCGAACAGATAAATTGAAAACTAAATTTCATTTCTCCGTCCTACGACAGAAATGATAAAATTATTCTGAACGTGTGTTCTTCTTATTAAAGTTTGAATGCAATCTTATTAGGCATTCTCATTAGTTTACACTATATATCTCTCTCTTCTAAAGGTAACTTATCTATCTCGTGAAATACTAGAGCTCCTTCTACGCTACATACGGCACACATACAATCAATATTACTTGAGTGGAAATCAGATGGATTATAAATGACACGTTAGAAACGAGTCAATTTTGCTATTCAGTCGATTGCGAGCATTTAAAGAGCGTGTTGTAATGACATTATCTTAAAGATATCATCTAACGCTCATGCTTATATTTCAGGCAGATACAATTATCTGGGCGAAAGTTCAATCAACGATATGTCAACGTGTATTAGTGTATGTTGATGTAATCTACGGTTCGAATTCCTATATAATACATGTAGACATAAAAATGTATGTATCATACACGTGTATATAATTCATATATAACACATAACCCATATATATAACAAATATAGATAATCATTTTACAAAACCTGTATCTATAATTCTGCCAAGCGTTGTGACTGGTAGATAGTATCAGCAATTGATAGATAAAACCAATGAAAGCATTGTTTCTTTGGTTTTATCTGACGAGTTTCAACCCACTCTGGAAGCGAATGGGATTCTGTCAATCGATTCCTTAAGCATAACAATATAAAATGTGTATAAATATAGTGTATATATGACTTGTATGTAATAGGACATTTTACCTATTGTTAGATCGTGTGAAGGAAATTATGTTTCCATTTGTCTTTCCATTAGGGTGGGACGGTCTGAGACCATGCATTGTAGCATAGAGTTACGGCTCTTTATGATCTGATTTCAAATCCCACCGAGGTTAACTTTACTTTTCATCCGTACGGGGTCGATAAAATGAAGTACTAGTCCCGCACTGGGATCAATTTAATCGACTTTCCCCTCCCCCAAAATTGCTGACCATATGCCTATATAAGAAACCATTACTAATATGATCTACCTTTCACAACTCCTGGCTGGCAGGGGGAGGTTTGAACTTAGAACAGAATAAGCTCAACCAGGTACAACAAAGCAACTCGTCGACACTTTGAAGATGTTGCCTCTTCACCACCCAGTAAGCTCAACCAGGTACAACAAAGCAACTCGTCCGACATTTTAAAGATGTTGCCTCTTCACCACCCACTAAGCTCAACCAGATGCAACCAAGCAACTCGTCCGACATTTTAAAGATGTTGCCTCTTCACCACCCACTAAGCTCAACCAGATACAACCAGGCAACTCGTCCAACATTTTAAAGACGTTGCCTCTTCACCACCTATTAAGCTCAACCAGATGCAACCAAGCAACTCGTCCGACATTTTAAAGATGTTGCCTCTTCACCACCCACTAAGCTCAACCAGGTACAACAAAGCAACTCGTCCGACACTTTGAAGATGTTGCCTCTTCACCACCCACTAAGCTCAACCAGGTACAACCAGGCAACTCGTCCACCATTTTAAAGACGTTGCCTCTTCACCACCTATTAAGCTCAACCAGATTCAACCAAGCAACTCGTCCGACATTTTAAAGATGTTGCCTCTTCACCACCCACTAAGCTCAACCAGGTACAACAAAGCAACTCGTCCGACACTTTGAAGATGTTGCCTCTTTACCACCTATTAAGCTCAACCAGGTACAACAAAGCAACTCGTCCGACACTTTGAAGATGTTGCCTCTTCACCACCCACTAAGCTCAACCAGGTACAACAAAGCAACTCGTCCGACATTTTAAAGATGTTGCCTCTTCACCACCCACTAAGCTCAACCAGGTACAACCAGGCAACTCGTCCAACACTTTAAAGATGTTGCCTCTTTACCACTCCTAAACAATAACATAGAAGGCGATTCAGCAGATTCGTTAGACCGTCTGATAGAATGCTTTGGAGTAATCGTTCCGGCTCTCTGCTCCCTCAGTTCAAATCCCACTAAGGTCAACTTTGCCTTTCATCATTTCGAGGTCGATAAAAAAATACCAGTCTAGTACTGGAGTCGATTCTTCTTCAATGTTTTCTCATTTCCTCTGTCTCTTTCTATCTTTCTCTGGAAGAAATCAGTTGTGTTCAGATCGATGTAGTTGTTGGTTTGTTGGCAGTTCGGTATGTTTTGTTTAGTATATATATATTGGTATGTGCGACAGGTTGTCTTCGATTATGGCTTCAGAGTATGACCTGTGTGTGTGTGTGTGTGTGTGTGTGTGTGTTTATGTGAGTAATAACCTGGACAAAGGAAACACCTATTTATAAATATTTAATATAGAAAAGGCTTCTACAGGACTAGAACAGTTTCATTCGGGAGAAATCATCAGGAAGCGACTGTCCAAGTAATATGGTGGTATTTATATCTTTTCTTGTGGTAGAAGAGGGTGATGATTGGGATGGATGGTGGTGATTTGTCCTCCATTAAATCCGGCCCTGAGTATATATCTACGCTGAATCGAAGAGTTAGTTCGTTGTACAAAAGTACCGTGTGGTATCTCCTTCCGCCCTTCCTTATACGTCCTTTGGTTTACCAGAATATATAGACTGTACATTACTCTTGTTAACTATTTCGCTCAATTTGATATCTCAATAGCAATAGGGCGGTCAATTGACAGTATCGGTAGAGATTCGGACACTATGCTTTGCAGTAAAGTGTTACGGCCCTTTATGATCTGAGTTCAAATCACGCCGAGGTTAATGTTGCCTTTCATCCTTACGAGGTCGATAGAATAAAAGCACTAGTAATGTACTGGATAATTGCTGGCATTGTACCCAAAATAGTAACAATTATTCATTGTTCGATAGAGGGTCGGACACCATGTTTTGACGCATAGAGTTACGGCCCTTGCCATTCTGAGTTCAAATCCCGCCGAGGTTAACTTTGCCTTTCATACTTACGGGGTCGATGAAATAAAGTACCAGTAATACACTGGGTTACTACTGGCCTTGTTGCAAATGTAGAAACAATTATTTATTGTTCAATATAATTGATTAAAACACATGAAAGCCGTTGCCCCCGCATTGCCGCAGTTCGATAACCGGAAACCAGTAAAATATAACAGAATAAATAAACGACTACAACAACTTCCGGTAAAATCCGATTCCTGATATTTCTATCGTTACAACATTTTGTATTTCTCTATTGTGACGTCAAGTTTTAAAATAAAAGCTTCTGCGATGATGGTGGTGGTTATGGTAGCGGTGATGGTCGTGGTGATGGTAGTGGTGGTGGTGGTGATGGTAGTGGTGATAGTAGTGGTGGTGGTGATAGTAGTGGTGGTGGTGATGGTAGTGGTGGTGATGGTGATGATGGTAGTGGTGGTGATGGTAGTGGTGATAGTAGTGGTGGTGGTGATAGTAGTGGTGGTGATGGTAGTGGATGTGGTGATGGTAGTGGTGGTGGAGGTGGTGATGGTAGTTGTGGTGGTGATGGTGGTGATGGTAGTGGTGGTGATGATGGTAGTGGTGGTGGTGGTGTTGGTAGTTGTGGTGGTGGTGGTGGTGATGGTATGATGGTAGTGGTGGTGGTGGTGATGGTAGTGTGGGGGGGGGGGGGTAGTGGTGATAGTGGTGGCGATGGTAGTGGTAGTGATGGTGGTGATGGTAGTGGTGGTGGTGAAGGTAGTGGTGGTGGTTTTGGTAGTAGTGATGGTGGTGGTGATGGTAGTGGTGTTGGTGATAGTAGTGGTGTTGATGATGGTTATGGTAGTGGTGGTGGAGGTGGTTATGGTAGTGGTGATAGTGGTGGTGATGGTAGTGGTGGTGATGGTAGTAGTGGAGTTGGTGATGGTGGTAGTTGTGGAGGTGGTGGTAGTGGTGATGATAGTAGAGGTGGTGATAGTGGTGATTGTAGTGGTGGTGGTAGTGGTGGTGGTAGTGGTAATGGTAGTGGTGGTGATGGCATTTGAGGTGGTGATGGTAATGGTAATGGCAGTGTTGGTGATGGTGGTGGTGATGATGGTAGTTGTGGTGATGGTAGTAGAGGTGGTGATGATAGTGGGGTGATTGCAGTGGTGGTCGTGATAGTAGTGGTGGTGATGGTAGTGGTGATGATGGTAGTGTTGGGGATAGTAGTAGTGACGATTGCAGTGGTGGTGGTTGTGGTAGTGATGTTATTGTGGTCTTGAGGGTGGCGTAGTTTAAGGTGTTTCGTTGGTGTTGTGATGGTGGTGGTAGTGGTGGTGATGGTAGCGGTTATGGTAGTGGTGATGATGGTAGTTGTGGTGATAGTAGTGGTGGTGCTTGCAGTGGTGGTGGTGGCAGTGGTGATATAGTGGTCTTGGGGTGGCGTAGATTAAGGTGTTTCGTTGGTGTTGTGATGGTGGTGGTAGTGGTGGTGATGGTAGCGGTTATGGTAGTGGTGATGATGGTAGTTGTGGTGATAGTAGTGGTGGTGCTTGCAGTGGAGGTGGTGGTAGTGGTGATATAGTGGTCTTGGGGTGGCGTAGTTTAAGGTGTTTCGTTGGTGTTGTGATGGTGGTGGTAGTGGTGGTGATGGTAGTGGTTATGGCAGTGGTGATGATGGTAGTGGTGATGATGGTAGTTGTGGTGATAGTAGTGGTGGTGCTTCAAGTGGTGGTGGTGGTGGTGGTGGTGGTAGTGATGATATAGTGGTCTTGGGGGTGGCGTAGTTTAAGGTGTTTCGTTGGTGCTGTGATGGTGGTGGTAGTGGTGGTGATGGTAGTGGTGATGATGGTAGTTGTGGTGATAGTAGTGGTGGTACTTGCAGTGGTGGTGGTGGTAGTGATGATATAGTGGTCTTGGGGTGGCGTAGTTTAAGGTGTTTCGTTGGTGTTGTGATGGTGGTGGTAGTGGTGGTGATGGTAGTGGTGATGATGGTAGTTGTGGTGATAGTAGTGGTGGTGCTTGCAGTGGTGGTGGTGGTAGTGATGATATAGTGGTCTTGGGGGTGGCGTAGTTTAAGGTGTTTCGTTGGTGTTGTGATGGTGGTGGTTATTGTCATTGTTGTGGTAGTGATATAGTTTATGTTATGTTGTTATTGGGTGGCAGAACTAATGGTGGGTTTGTTGTTTTGATGGTGGTGGTGGTGGTGGTGGTGGTTTTCGTGGTGTTGTTGTGGTAGTTGTGTTGTCGAGGAGGTGATGTAGTTAATGCTGTGGTGCTACTGCTGCCGGCATAATTAAGTGTGGTTATGGTGATGATGTCGTGAAACTAATATTGCTGGTATTGTGGTATAGGTAGTGGTGGTGGTGGTATAGTTAATATTATTGTACTGTGGTGGAGGTAGCGTACTTAATGCACGTGTGTCGTTGTGGCCCAGGTTTAGTTAATACTGTGGTGTTGTTGTGGTGCTGGTGATGGTGTTATGTATGTGCTGTATGTTGAAATGGTCGTGACGTAATTAATGTTGCTATGACGTAAGTAATTATGAGTTATTTTTATTGTATTGGTATAGTTTTGATAGTGTTGCTGTTGCTGTTGTTTAATTCATGTTGTTTTGCGGTGGCGGTGGTGGTGGGGTGGGTAGTTAATGTTTTGAGAATGTAGGTAATGCTGAGTTATTGTTGTTGCTGTTGGGGTGTATTTAATGCAGTTGTAATGTTGTAGTACTGGTTGGTATACATAAAGTTGTTGGGTTGTTTTTATTGTGAGTTCAAAACCTACTGAAGTTAACATTGATTTTCATCCTATAAACTCTAGCACCAGTTTAATACTGGGGTCGTTACTTTCTCTATCAAGTACAAGATTAGATATCTGTCCCCTAAATATTTGCTGGCCCTGTGTCTGGATTCGAAACCAATATCTGTAAGAGATGAGGGTGCTGAATTGAAAGATCTGTTAGAACTTCGGACAGACTGATTTGTGGCATTTGTATCGGCTCTCAGCTCTCAGAATTCAAATCTAGCCGAGTTCAGCTTTGCCATTCCTGGTGTGGGAGTCAATAAAATAAAGTACCAATAACGCATTGGTATCGATTTAATCGACTTTCCTCTCTCCCAAAATAATTGACTTTCTGACTAAATCAGAAACCATCGTTATTCTTCTTCTTCATCTTATTAGTCTTCTTCTTAACAAGCCAGTGGATTGGCAGTATCGGTAGACCTTCGAAAAACGTCTTTTGCCACATATATTTACCACCTTTCACGTTCTGAGTTCAAATCTAGCCGAGGTTAGCTTAGCTTTTCATCCTTACAGGGTCGAGAAAATATAGTACCATTAACAAACCGGGGTCGGTTTAATCGACTTTCCTCTCCCTCCAAATCTTTGGCCTTGGGCCTAAATCAGAAATCCGTATTCAGCTTGTGGTTTGTCAGAATCGCTAGAGCGTTGGACAGACTGATTTGAGGTATTTAGTTACAGCCCATTGAGTTCTGAATTCAAATGCTCTCTGGTCAGCTTGGCCTTTCATTCGTTCAAGGTCGATAAATTAAAACACCAGTAACACAGTGGGGTCGATTTACCGAATTTTCTGGCCTGTTGACCACCCCTTCATATAAGTCGTCTCCTGGATTTATAAGGATTTATAAGGACATTTATAAGGACATTTTGAGAAAAATAATTTTGGAATATTTCTTCATGAATTTATTTTCAATTGTGTCATTGTTTTTTCTTCATCAATTTGTTTATATAAATTGCATTGCATATCTGTATTAGTAATACTAATAGTAATAAAAAGTAATTCTTGTTTAACCATGCTTTTCCTCATCCTCCTTTAGGCCTCCCATTGGTGATACGGACGTATTAGATGAAGGGAAGATTTTTTATGTTATTTTTCTTCGTGACCGGCAAATATGACAATAGACATTCTCCTTCCTTTCAAATTGCTGGATTTGTGCAAAATATAGACAAAATTAATGTTGTTGGTTAACAGGAGCTTCTAGTAAAAGACTCTTGTCGAAATATGCCAAGCAGTGCGACTGAACTCTAAGCCATATGATTTTCAATTAATTTTGAAAATTAACAAAAAATTTGGAGAGATTTAATAAAGACAGTGGTTGAGATTAATAACTTCAGTGTTAGTGTGAGTGTGTGTCTGTGAAATATATACATATATACCGAGTCCGAACACAAAGGAACCAAACTCCCACTTTCACGGCCTCCGTCTATCCCGCTCTCCTTATTTCTCACTATTATGAACAAATGGGGTTCTAAGTGTTGGCCAGCACGCGGTCCCGGTGGACCGAATAGGGAAGGCGTTTCCCCGGAAGATGGTGAGACACGCTAGAAGAGCCATTCCAGCTCGCGAAGTTCACACCTGCGGGTAGCCAAAACTGTAGCGATTGTAGTGAGCAGGGATTTGGCGCTAGGGCCAAGGACACCAGAAGTTGACACTGCTTTGGGCTCGGCCACAAACCTGTAGGAGATCGACCAATATTTGGAGCGTTTACCCTCCTCGGCCTGAAATGCAGCAGAGCTTGGGTTAGTTGCAGACTGCACCAGGTTGCCGCTGGAAAGGGAACTCCTTAACCATGCCACAATACTTGCGCCTCAGTATATTTTTACATAATTTAAATGTTATTTTTATAATTTAATGTATTATTTTTCTTAGTATATATGCTGAATAGATGAATTCGGAAATAATAGCGTTCATTTGCATCGATTAATATTTTAATAACTCCACAATGAATTGACATAACGGTTCAAATCGAAAATGTTAGTAGGAAGTCTTCATCATAATATTGGTAATAAATAAATGTATGATGGGAAAAAAATTAGAAAAATACAGGAATCTATCATGTGATTTTAATAGGTACACAATAATAGATTTTGTGTAATAAGAATACACTGACACCCACATACACATACATACACACACACATTACACACACACACACATACATATATATATATATAGAGAGAGAGAGAGAAAGAGATGTATATAGATATGTATATAGATATCTATATATACATACATATATATATATTATGTATATAGATAGATACATTGATATGTATACAAACATATGCACACACATATATATATATGTATATATATATGTATATATATATATATATATATATATATATATATATATATATATATATATATATATATATATATATATATGAAAAACGTAAAATGAGAAAATTATAGTAATTAGCTTACTTACTTAAATTTCACTCCAACTAATTAGTTTCTGAAAGGGAATATACATGGAGAACATGGAGATATACTAATTCTTTATAATTATCTCCAACTTATTTTGTTGAGCAAAAATTTGCCTAAATTACTTCTATAGTCCATAGTAACAGCTTGGCTACTGTCTTTTTAACACCCCACTCCTCACTGATTAACCACGATGTCACGTGATTGATTCTTTGGAATTTGCCACCGAACAAGAAGGCAGTGATTTTTTCAGTGTCCTGGAATTTAGTCCCCGCTTGCTCTTTTCCATCCACTGAATATTTTTGTATAAGTTCCCTGTGTCCACGCATTGCCAGGTATCTTAGTTGAGAATGACTCCCTGATGACGAAAAGGTTTCTCCATGTTCTCCATGTATATTCCCTTTCAGAAACTAATTAGTTGGAGTGAAATTTAAGTAAGTAAGCTAATTACTATAATTTTTTTATTTTACGTTTATCATATAATTGTTCTGCATCCCCTTGCATTGAAACACAAAGTTATTAAGACAAAACCTATATATTTGCTTGCATAGGTATACATCTGTATATATATGTTGGTAGATATACTAATTCTTTATATATATATATATATTTATATATATATATATATATATATATATATATATATATATATATATATATATATATATATATATATATATATATATATATATATATATATATATATGTGTGTGTGTATGTATGTATGCATGTAACGGTGGCTTTGTGGTTAAGGTATGTCTTTCGGCTCACAAAGGTAAGGTAGTGGGTTCGATTACCGGCGACACGTTATTTTACATTCCTCCAGTCAACTCAGATGACAAACATAAGTTGTACCTGTAATTTGAAGGTCTAACTTTCTCAGCTATGGTCTCTCGCTGAATCTCCCTGAGTACGCGTGTCTATCGTATACTGTAGTATACTGTTATACTGTTTCGTTTGTCGGATCAATTGGAACACACGTCGTCGGAACTGATGGAGTAACATCATACATGTAGATACATATATATATATATATATATATATATATATATAGGTACGAGTAGGACCCCGACGGCTGAGCTCAAGCCGTTTCGACGGCTAATTCTGGACTAGCTTGCCAGCTATTTAGAACACTGGTTTAACCGCTTTACTTCCCTCCGAAGAAGAGATATTATCTCGAAAATTAAGGACATTTAAATAAATCTAAGGTAAAAGACTAATTGTCCACAATATATTTTGCATTTGCATTCTTTATTCTATGTCCATACCTGCATTGTTTTGGCTTTATTATACATATACAAACGTTTATACCTCATTACATAATGCTTCAAGTGAACTATAACCTCCTCCTATATATATATATATATATATGTATAAATGAAAAGTATAAAAATGGTTGTAGCGAGAGTCTAACAGTATTCCTTAATATATAAGTGATTATAGCGTCAAAATGGGAAAATAGTTAACATAAGATATGGGAAAAATAATTCAAGCTCAATTCAAAATGAATCAGGATATAGATTTATCCAACAGAATTTAGAGAAATCCAGGGAAAATCAATAGAGCCTTAACTCATGATAAAACAAAGTCTAAAGTACTCATCCTTCAATTTGGGACAACGTCAAATGCTCTGTATAGTCTTGAAAAGACTATTTCACGAAAACTTTCAGTGGGGATTGTCACGGTTGGATTCCGTTCATCAGCAGAGCTCAACATGGTAACCAAGGTCTCACTGATTAATATACCAAAAAGGGAATTTAAAAGCAGGCTAGTTTAACATCATGCGTGATCATGAAAATAAAACGCACATGTGGAAATACAGGGCTGGTGACGTCAGAATGAGACGAATGTTTGTTTACATGAAACAACAGTCAAAAACATTCCGAAAAAAACTCTACAATAAGGAGTTCAGCAAAAAGCAATGATATTGCGGTCTTTTTTTTTTAAATACCGGGATTAGTCAAAAATAATTTAACCACTCTAGGGAATAAATCCGAGTATATATAAATGAAAAGTATAGAAATTGTTGTAGCGAGAAGCTAACAGTATTCCATAATATATAAGTGACTATAGCGTCAAAATGGGAAAATAGTTAACATAAGATATGGGAAAAATAATTCAAACTCAATTCAAAAAGAATCAGGATATAGATTTATCCAACAGAATTTAGAGAAATCCAGGGAAAAATCAATAGAGCCTTAACTCTTGATAAAACAAAGTCAAAAGTACTCATCCTTCAATTTGGGACAACTTCAAATGCTCTGTATAGTCTTGAAAAGACTATTTCACGAAAACATCCAGTGGGGATATATATATATATATATATATATATATATAGGAAAATGTTTAAACCCAACGGCAGAACTGAAGCCGTTTCGGTGGCTATTTCTGGACAGAAATTGCCGTCGAAACGGCTTGAGCTCAGCCGTCGGGCTCCTACTCGTTCCTATTAACCACTCTACTACCCTAAGTATTGAGTACTTTGGTGCGTTATGGTCCACCTGGTTCCTTACCACATTTCCTTCGTTATATATATATATATATATAGTGCAAATTTATACGAGAACAAAACAGAGAGGCAGACAAATAAAGGTTTAT
>OZ024741.1:211996553-211999053 GCA_964016885.1 Eledone cirrhosa | reverse complement strand
TGGTTGTTGTTCTTCTACGTCATCATAAATTTGGGCCAACAGGTACTGTCAAACTGGCCAGCAGCTGTCCTTTTTCCTGCCACATTTCAATGAATCCCTGTTGGGTTTGTTAGTTCACACGTCCACGCACGTGCTCACACACACACATATATATATATATATATATATATATATATATATATATATATATATATATGTATATATACACACTCACACAAACACACACACTCACACAATCATATAAATAACAACATCCGTACGAATATACTCCCGCCATACATACGCACCCAAAGAGAACCCGTAAAACTATAGACATGCGCGTCCACAGACGCCTGCCTACATACCCACATACATCAACTCACACACACACAGACACACTCACACAGGCGTACACACATGCATACACAAACTCTCGTATACACAAACACGTACAGACATATACATAGACACGCACAGGCACATACACACACGTGTCCATATATACAGGCACAAGTGTCCGACGAACCTGCAGATCAAGAATCAGTCAGATCCACACAATGATCGTGTCTCGAGCTGTCTGCCGGCGAAACAATTGTAACACACAATAAATTGAGTTCAGATGCATCACTGATTTTTCGTTTTATATATATATATATATATATATATATATATATATATATATATATATATATATATATGTCCTATTTATGATCAAATATGGTTCGACAAACTCGACATTAGCCCATCCAGAAAATACAGTCGGTACCTGTCAGACAGTTGGAAATGTCTGACCAACTTAACGAAACTTTTGTACCCCATTCTTTCGTCTGCTAGCCCCACATATTTCCATTTTGCAACTACAATACCATTCCTGTCACCCACTTACACTAATGAGATAAAGTGAGGGACGTTCTTAGAAAGGTCTCCAGATGCATAAAATCGTCGGCCCGTCCAGCACATGTCGGAACTTTGACGGGCACTAGCCTGAAAATATGTCCTTCACTGACGGCCATGTCTAACACCATTGACTTACCTTCTGAGTCAAGGAAGATGGTCCATATCATGAAATCCAGGCCTTTTCAACACAAAATGAAATCTATATCTCTCGATCCCGGACGGCTTGGAGATGTTTACCCATCATAACCGATGAAATTAAATGCGAAGGCTCGTGCCTTGAATGTTCTGGTCCGGATGCTGACCAATACTTCTAAAATGACGCCAGGCAACGTGCATTTACACTGCTTATCCTAAGTAAGGACATATTTGATAAAGAGGTGGAAAAGTGAGAATGATCACTTTATTCCTGTAGAAGAACGATGGCTAATCCAGTCCTTCTAGCTTCATGTGTATGTGTCCACAAATATATCTCTGTATATTTTTTTCTAGTCCCCTCGGAAGTCTCTGAACCTATCGGCGTATATTCTGTTTAATGTAGGTGTTCCGTTCGATTTGTATGAATTATATGTGTGTAGGTAGTGCGATATCTTTTTGTAGGGGTGGGGTTGATGTAGACTTTTTCTGTAATGTTGGTGTTGCGTTGGATGGAGTACAATTGTATTTTGTTGTTTGTGTTTGTGGCTGTGTAACTTGTGATGTCTGTCTCCTTTTGTTGGGTTTGCTGTAGTGGTTGTTGTGGATGTGCGCTGAATTATGTTTGAGATGTTGATTGTGTCTGTGTAAGGCTGACGGCGATGATGATGATGGTGGTGGTGGTGGTAGTAGTGCGGATGTAGGTGGTGGTGGTGGTGGTAATGCTAATGGTGTTCGTGATGAAGTTGATGTAGGAGGTGGCGTTGGTGCTAAGTGTATTAAGGTTTTAACGTTTTTCTGCCCTCACTTTAGTGGGCGCATCATGTATTTTCTTTTTAATTTCTTTCTAATGACAGATGGTGGCTCGGTCACGGATATCAGCGTTGACGACCAGTATCAGCCAATGAAAGGCTATCTCGTGCAGCATCTGTGTCACTCTGACACCAGAATGATGGCACAAGTATCAACTTCTCGTTGCTCAAATTTGTGACGGAGTGCAATTTCACCTCAACCACAGTTCCAAATCACTACAGCTGCAAAATATCTCTTCCATCATGATTTCCGTGTTTCTGCTCTCTCTCTCTCTCTCTCTCTTTCTCTCTCTCTCTTTCTCTCTCTCACACATACACTCACACACACATACACACACACAAACACACACACACACACACACGCACGCGCGCACACACTCACGTAAACACAGGCCCCTTGAATTCTGAATTTGGAGGGGCGCTCATCGTTCTTCCAATCTGCTATTAAAAATAATGGTTTTTAATTTACACGCAACCCTATCAATTTGTTGGGTGGGGAAATTGATTGCATCGGCGCCAGTGGGCGACTGGTACGTTATTTCATCGACCCCAGAATGATGAAGGATAAAATTGCGTTCGGCAAAATCACATGAGTCCCTAAACATTTGTTCCAGCGCAGTAAATACTTGGTTAATCCATCGCCCTAATAGTAACGCTAATGTTTTCTGAGTTAGGCACAA
>OZ024741.1:211989053-211991553 GCA_964016885.1 Eledone cirrhosa | reverse complement strand
CGACTTATTCGGGACATGCAGACACCTCAGGGCCGGACTTTCCTCAAGATATATGGACAATAGCAACACAATAAGATGTGAACTCCCCTCAAGCTATAGGGACTTCTCCAGAACATATAGACACCTCTCGGCCAGACCTCCCTCAGGCTATATGGGCAGTAACAACACCATAGGTTGGGAACTTCCCTCAAGCCATAGGGACCAGGCTGAGCAGACACCATGATAGCCTAGAGATTGCTTCTGACACAGCTTTTATAATTTGGCCAACATCTTTATAACACACACACATTTTAATTTACTTGATTTTTGATTTTTCATTTTTGATTTCTCATTATTCATTTGCTATTTGTTTTCTGTTTTCTTCACTTTATCACCTTATATTTATATTTAAGTTGAGATTGGTTATAACACACACACACATTTTATTTGATTACCCTATTTCGTTTGATTTGTTACCATCTTGTTCCTCCTACCACTTTATCCAACATATTTCTAACCTTCAGATTGGTTATAGCACACACACAGTTTATCTTATTTTATTTGAATCTTCATTTGTATTTTTCATTTTCATTTTTCATTTTCCATATTCATTTTTCATTACTTTTTCATTAATCTTTCATTAATTTTTCATTGATTCTCTATTTATTATTTATTTTCTGTTTTCTTCATTTTATTGCCTTCTATTTCTTCCTTTTCAATGGAGAGCCCCCCCCCCCCCCCCGCCCACGACCACCACGGGAGATGGTGGCAGGAGGGATGAAGAAACACACACACAGATATTTGTAAATTGTCAGCAGCAGCAAAACATAAGCTGACCACAACACCAACAACACTACCAAAATAAGGCTAGCGGTCATATGTACTTAACAATAGCAAACACAAACACTACAGGGAGACTCACCCCAGAAAGAATTTCTATAGACTTTGGAGTGAGGAATGCTCTCAAAACTGACCAATCGGAAGAGTGACCTTACAAATCTTTATAACATTGAGATGGGGATAACACACACACACATTTTATTCAATTATTTTATTTTATTTTGTTCCTTTACCATCTTATTCCTTCTACCACTTTATCACTTTTTTTGAGCTGACTCCAACAACAACACCACTACCAACATAAGAATAGAGGTCCTAACAATAACCAGAACAACAACTACAGATTGGTTTGCCTCAGAACGAATTTCTATAGACTTTTGACTGAGGAATGTTCTAACAACTGACCAATGAGAGGAGAAGAGGCCCTTTGACGCTGAAATGCGTTTGTTTAAATTCATATGATTCCAGTTCCTCAGTGAAATAACAACTCAACCAGGAACTGGGCATATCAGAGTATTGACAAAGTTATACACCTCAACAACATGTGTAATCGTCTCTACCACACGAATTTGGACTGCCAGAAGAGGTCACAGCCAAAGATCGCTGTCACCGAAATATATATAGCAGTAATAAACGAAGCCAAATTTTAAACATTTGACTTATTTATTTTATTTTATTTTATTTTATATATATATGTATGTATATATATTTATATGTATGTATATAAATATAGTCATATATATATATATATGTGTGTGTGTATGTACATTTATATATATATGCAAATCTTTATATATATATATATATATATATATACACACAGAAGTATCCACTGTAAGTTGTGGGGTCTATTCTGCATGAAGAACTCGATGTAATTCATATGCATATGTTGAAAATGTTGTAGGTTAAGATAAATCTCAGAAAACAATAAAACATTAAAAGGAAAACAGAGTCATGATATAAGTTAAAACATTGAAATAAAAACTCAAGTCATTAGAGATATACTTCACTGCTTTACGATCGTTTCTAGATGGTGATAATACATTATATCTATACTCAGTTATTGATCTATGTAAGTTTACAAACTATCAGATAGAGTGAATATTTACTTACATGCATATCACCAGCTGTTTTCAAAAGCAATATTATATTATATATATGTATATATATATATATATGTATATATATGTATATATATATATATATATATATATATATATATATATATATATATATATATATTTCAGCACTTTCATTTTATATTCATCTTTTCTCTCTCTCTCTCTCTCTCTCTCTCTCTCTCTCTCTCTATATATATATATATATATATATATATATATATATATATATATATATATATATATATATATATATATATATATATATATATATATATATATATATATATTTATATACATGTTTATATATATACATATATATATATATATATGTGCGTGTGTGTGTGTGTGTGTGTGTACGTATATAAAATTGCTGTTTCAAATCATATTCGTTCTTAAGAAAAATTAATCTTTTGCAAGTTTAGTTTATTAAAAAATAAAATTCTATTTCAATAGTACACTCCGTATATATATATATATATATATATATATATATATATATATATATATATATATATATATATATATATATATATATATATATATATGGGTATATATGTCTA
>OZ024741.1:211976553-211986553 GCA_964016885.1 Eledone cirrhosa | reverse complement strand
TGTTTTCCTCGGTGCGATTTGACGAAAGTCGATCGATCCTTTTTTGTTATCCTCCTTTGAATTAATGTAGAAACAGAAGCAGTGAGCCTAACCTTCACAGACTATCATCTATTCCGGTGACTTACGGGATACGATGCCTAGGATGTACAGGTTAACCTGTAAGGACCGATGTTATGGGATAGAAATATATGTTTGGGGTTTATTTGGAAGCTGAAACACTGACCATAGCCTTCATGGGCTCTTCTGTGACAGGAGAGATTGATGGTATTATTGTTCTGTTCAATCTGTTGTAGGACCAACAGGAATGATATTGAGACGGAGGTATTTCCAGAGAACTGATGTTGTGAGATAATGTTGCTTTGGGTTTTCTGAAAGGCAGGGGCCGTGGTCGTTATAGATCCTCACCCCGGAACTGCAGAGACTGGTGTTGTTGCAGGTCCACTAATTTGGAGAACATATTGAGTCAGAGATTTCCAAATATTCGGCATTCTGTCTTTGAGAGATTGTATGTATGTATGTAGGTAGGTATGTATGTATGTATGTTGGTATGTATGTTTTCTCTTTCTCTTAATTTTGAGTATATTTTTTTGACCGGCCACCTTCCTGGTGGCAAGGTTGTAAAAGAAAAGAAATTGTCATCCCTTGAATCGCAAGAATGTTTTGCAAATTTTGAAGGTGCCAGCTATCGCAGCCATTTGTAGACTATGAATTAGGGAGCTGCGCTTTTTGTCCGCAAATCCAAGTTCAGTCATACTTTGGTCCAAGCGGGTTGGTATATAACCCGTATGTATGTATGTATGTATGTATGTATGTATGTATGTAGGTAGGTAGGTAGGTATGTATGTATGTATGAATGTATGTATGAATGTATGTATGTATGTATGTATGTATGTATGTATGTATATATGTATGCATGTGTGCATGTGTGTATGTATGTATGTTATGTCGGGTCACTCTTGAGTGCTACTGGTAATATGTAACTCAGTACAACCTGTCGCATGGTCGGGTCGTCGGCGACTAAACCGACAACCCCACCAAGTTTACTTGGTGAGGAGAGTGATTTTGGACCCTGCAGGACAAAAAACAAAACCTGAAAAAGGGCGGAAGAACTCGTAAGAGTCAACGGCCATCCAAAAGTGTGTAAATATGTAGATACACATGTACCGCACGGTTAAACCACTGGGAGTGAAGGACCCCTAGCCTTTGTCAGGGTAATCTTCTAGGAGAAGGCAACTCAGGAAACTGGGATGACTCTGATATAAAACCTGCGGCTCAGTAGTTACTGATGATGTTGATATTTTCTTCTTTTCGGGTTATAGCCACTGTCGCTCAGAGAGTGGGATTGGCTCAGTGCACAGTCTTTCCTCACTTTAAAAAATATCTCCACGCACAGGCATTGCACGATAGAATTAATTAATAATTATTAATAATGGTATATCGTGCAATGGCCATACTCGATAACGAGGGGGCAGCCATCATCATCATATGTATGTATGTATATGTATGTATTTATCTATATATGTATGTATCTATATATATGTATGTATATATATGTATGTATGTATATATATATATATATGTATGTATATATATGTATGTATATATATATATATATATATAAGTATCTATCTATATATATATATGTATCTATATATATATGTATATATGTATTTATATATATGTTTATATATGTATATATATGTATATGTTTTCTCTTTCTCTTAATTTTGAGTATATTTTTTTGACCGGCCACCTTCCTGGTGGCAAGGTTGTAAAAGAAAAGAAATTGTCATCCCTTGAATCGCAAGAATGTTTTGCAAATTTTGAAGGTGCCAGCTATCGCAGCCATTTGTAGACTATGAATTAGGGAGCTGCGCTTTTTGTCCGCAAATCCAAGTTCAGTCATACTTTGGTCCAAGCGGGTTGGTATATAACCCGTATGTATGTATGTATGTATGTATGTATGTATGTAGGTAGGTAGGTAGGTATGTATGTATGTATGAATGTATGTATGAATGTATGTATGTATGTATGTATGTATGTATGTATGTATGTATATATGTATGCATGTGTGCATGTGTGTATGTATGTATGTTATGTCGGGTCACTCTTGAGTGCTACTGGTAATATGTAACTCAGTACAACCTGTCGCATGGTCGGGTCGTCGGCGACTAAACCGACAACCCCACCAAGTTTACTTGGTGAGGAGAGTGATTTTGGACCCTGCAGGACAAAAAACAAAACCTGAAAAAGGGCGGAAGAACTCGTAAGAGTCAACGGCCATCCAAAAGTGTGTAAATATGTAGATACACATGTACCGCACGGTTAAACCACTGGGAGTGAAGGACCCCTAGCCTTTGTCAGGGTAATCTTCTAGGAGAAGGCAACTCAGGAAACTGGGATGACTCTGATATAAAACCTGCGGCTCAGTAGTTACTGATGATGTTGATATTTTCTTCTTTTCGGGTTATAGCCACTGTCGCTCAGAGAGTGGGATTGGCTCAGTGCACAGTCTTTCCTCACTTTAAAAAATATCTCCACGCACAGGCATTGCACGATAGAATTAATTAATAATTATTAATAATGGTATATCGTGCAATGGCCATACTCGATAACGAGGGGGCAGCCATCATCATCATATGTATGTATGTATATGTATGTATTTATCTATATATGTATGTATCTATATATATGTATGTATATATATGTATGTATGTATATATATATATATATGTATGTATATATATGTATGTATATATATATATATATATAAGTATCTATCTATATATATATATGTATCTATATATATATGTATATATGTATTTATATATATGTTTATATATGTATATATATGTATATGTTTTCTCTTTCTCTTAATTTTGAGTATATTTTTTTGACCGGCCACCTTCCTGGTGGCAAGGTTGTAAAAGAAAAGAAATTGTCATCCCTTGAATCGCAAGAATGTTTTGCAAATTTTGAAGGTGCCAGCTATCGCAGCCATTTGTAGACTATGAATTAGGGAGCTGCGCTTTTTGTCCGCAAATCCAAGTTCAGTCATACTTTGGTCCAAGCGGGTTGGTATATAACCCGTAGCACCAATAATGATGGGTATGAAGCTAAAGGTGTATCTTGGATACTGGATTTGTAAACTCCTCATCAATGGTCCGTAGATGTCCTCCTTCTCCTGTATTTTTCTGACAACGTTTACATCAAGTGGGCAGCTGATCTCCACAACAGAACACGTTTTCAATGTGTGGTCCCAAACTACAATATCAGGCCGGTTGTGCTTTAATATATGTATATATATATATATGTATGTATATATGTATGTATATATATATGTATATATGTATGTATATATATATATATGTATATGTGTATGTATATATGTATGTATATGTATGTATGTATGTATATATATGTATATATGTATATATATATGTATGTATGTATGTATGTATGTATGTATGTATGTATGTATGTATGTATATATATATGTTGTACTGGGATACAACCTGTCTCATGGTCGGGTCGTTGGCGACTAAACTGGCAACCCCACCAAGGTTTCTTGGTGAGGAGGGTGACTTTGGACAACCTGCAGGACTAAAAACAAAACCTGTCAAAGGGCAAAGGAGCTGTTAAGAGTCAATGGGCATCCAAAATCACCGGGAGAGATGACCCCTTAGCCTTTGTCAAGGCAGAATTCTAGGAGAAGGAAAACTCTGATATAACACCTGCAACTCTGATGGTATCCAATGATGTTGACTTGTTCTTCTTTTTGGTAAATATCATCTTGGTTAAGAGAGTGGGACTGGCTTTGTGCAGTGCCTTTGCTCACTATAAAAGCTTCACGGCACAGGCATTGCTTTATATCTGGAGATCTCTCTGCACTTGTCGTCACATGGTACCATGGGCCCAGCACTATGTGTCAATAGTTGTCACAAGTGTAGTGTTTGTACCAGAGTTTTCAAGTCGCTGGCTGGACTAAAATGTCGCTCTCGTTCAGCGCATCGGTAGGGGTTCTCCTACATGGACATAAGGTAGTGGCCGTACTCGAAAACGAGTTGGCAGCCACCATGTATGTATGTATATGTGTTTGTGTGGATTTTAGCTTATGTGAACGTTACTTAGGTTTTAAGAATAGGACAGTACACAAGGGCTTCAAAAGCGCTCAGGCAGGAGAGACAGATTTAGTTGATCTATTTAAGTTGTTGCATTTCTTCTTATTTTTCTTGTATCTTTAATTCAGTATTCGTGTCAACCCTTAGCTAAGGTCATGAAACTTGGGTAATAACCGAAAGAATACGTTTGCGAATACAAACTTGCGAAATGGGGTTCCCCCGAAGGGTCCTTAGCGTAACGTTACTCGATAGAGTGCGTAGCTCGGAGATCAGAAAGTCACTCCAGCTACTTCTCCGAACTAAGAGATCACAGCTCCGATATTATTGGTATGAGTTTAGAATGTCTCTGGAAGAATCCCTAGACATATTTTACGATTTTAAGGACAAAACCAACAGGTAGAAGACCTAGGGGTAGACCCCGAGCAAGATTGTCCGAGAATATCCATGAGCTTGGTTCCTCTCGCTTGGGAATCCAGTCGGATCAATTGGAGACGGTTGCTTCTGACCGGATTTGCTAGAAAGATTGTTTGAAAATACTGCCCACAAGTCTCTCTCGGGAATAAGTGGCCGAAGGAAAAGAGAAGTATGTACTTAAATACCACTTTATACTTTTTTCTGTTTAATTGGTTCTAGTCTATGAATGCTATTCTCTTTGTTGTTAATGAATATTCCCTGGTCAGTTCCAAGCCATGGCTGCTATTGTGTTTATCGTTTATGAATATTCTCTGGTCAGTTTCAGGCACATAGATGCTATTGTCATTTTTGCTTAAGAATATTCCCTGGTCAGTTTCAAGTCCATGGATGCTATTGTTTTTATTGTTTATGATTATTCCCTAGTCAGTTCCAATCGATTGACAACATAATCAATATTGCAAAGTAGGTTTGAGTCCATCGGGTCACCAGAATAATAATGATCTTCATTGACAAACATGCCAAGTGAAACATCATAGACTTGCCCCATAATATAGGTGACGCTATATGAAGTCTTGTACTTCTCTGATAAATGGGCGATATATTTAGAAAAGCAGGCGTTACATATACATTAGGAAGCGTTACATAATGTTTTCCATGTTTCTGATAAGAGAACGTCATACGCAGGTTTCTATTTGTCTGGTAATGAGGGGTTATGTACTGTCTTCTACTTATCTAGTAAGATATTGTTTTAGATAATAGCGCCTTAAATAAGATTTGTTTTTCTAATAAGGGAACATTACTCAAGTCTCCTTTTTTTCTGATAAGGGAGCATTGTATATAGGGGCATTACGTAACTCTTCTACTTCTCTGATGAGGGGACGTTATATATAGATATACGGGGGCTTTACATAAGATCTTCTACTTGTCTGATGAGCGGGCATTATGCATAGATAATGTTATTTTTATATATAATGTGGAATTATATATAAATATAAGGGGAGTTACATAAGGTCTCCTACTTCTCTGATAAGGGGATATAATACATAGATAATGTGGCGTGGATTGGCAGTATCGGTAGAGGTTCGGACACGATGCTTTGCAGCAAAAGGTTACGGCCCTTTATGGTCTGAGTTCAAATCCCGCCGAGGTTAACTTTGCCTTTCATCCTTACAGGGTCAATAAAATAAAGTACCAGTAATACACTGGGATAATTGTTGGCCTTGTGCCAAAAGTAGAAATAATTATATATAAATATAAGGGGCGTTACATAAGATCTTCTACTTCTCTGATCAGTGGGCCTTATATAAAAATCTACCTTTCTGCTTTGGTGAGGGAGCTTATATAAAATCTTCTACATATCAGATAGTGTTATTTAAATTGAACCCCCTCTGTCACTTGGTCTTGATGCTAGTGAGGGTGGAGGGATTCTTCAGGGCATTCTAGTTGGACATTCGAATTGGTAACACATCTAAGGTGGAGCTTCGGAATAAAGATGTCACCGCAAATCTGCGGGTACACCATTGGAACGTAGCAAGCAGTACCACCCAGTGCTCTGCCCACCTGTTGACGGGACCCGAATTCATCTACCGCGTTCTGTTTTATAGTATTCCACATCATTTTGCTCGGAATAGTTCACAATAGGTGTCGTTGTTCTAGTTTTAGCAGAGACATTTGGTCTTTTGTGACTGGCATAAAGCTACCCAGTCTGAGACAGTTGTAATGCGTTAAACACATTGTAATTGAAAAATATTGGAAATCTCTCTATAGATTAGTTATGGCGTATTTTAAGAGAGGATTGCTTGTTATTTGTGTTGAATCTGATGAAACAATGACTGGACAGGTAAAGAAAAGTGACAGAATTTAATAATGCGAATGATATTTATTGCACACATTGGCTGACACACACACTCATACGCATTCTCACATACAATCTTTTACATCACACACACACACATTCTCACATACACTCTCTTAAACACATTCACACATATTCCCGCATACATACACATTCTCATACATACACACACAATCTCATATACACATATTCTCATACATACACACACACAGACATTTACGCATATTCTCACAAACACATACGTTCTCACACCAACACTCTTTTACACACACACACACATACATCACACATACACTCGCATAGACTTCACATACACTCATATATACATAGACACAGGCAGACACACACACATGCACACAAACATATAGATATAAACATATATAAATTCAGATATATAGACAGATAACGGTGTGTGTGAGTGTGCACGCGCGCGAGCACATTGTGTGTGTGTGTGTGTGTGAGTGCGTGTAATTTATATGCAACATGCTCACGTTTCATAGAATGAGACTTTAGAAAACCATCATTTCCAGAAAGTTCTCTGTATTTGCTCACACTTACATGGACATTAATACACAAACATATAAACACACAATCACACACGCACATATAAACACACAATCACACACGCACATATAAACACACATACATATACGCAGAGGCACACATACATATATAAACACACGCATATATAAACACACACACGTATATACAGAGGCACACATATATACACACACGCATATATAAACACACATACATACATACACGCATATATAAACACACACACTTATATACAGAGGCACACATACATACACATAGGCACATATAAACACACACACATATATACAGAGGCACATATACATACACACACGCACATATAAACACACACAGATAAACACAGGCACACATACACACACACACGCATATATAAACACACACACTTATATACAGAGGCACACATACATACACACACGCATATATAATCACACACGGTTATACACAGAGACACACATACATACACACACGCATATGTAAACACACATACTTATAAACAGAGGCACACATACATACACACACGCATATATAAACACACACACTCATATACAGAGGCACACATACATACACACACGCATATATAAACACACACACTTATACACAGAGACACACATACACACACGCATATATAAACACACACACTTATACACAGAGGCAGACATACATACAAACACGCATATATAAACACACACACATATATACACAGAGGCACACATACATACACACACGCATATATAAACACACACACTTATACACAGAGACACACATACATACACACACGCATATATAAACACACACACATTGGCACACAGACACACATACACACATACACACACAAGCATACACACACGCACGCATGCACACATGCACACATACACACAGGCACACACGCATACATACACACAAGCATGCACACTCGCACACACAATCATACTCGCACATACATCCACGCACATATACATCCACGCATACATACATCCACGAAAACATTTATACACGCACACATACATACCCGCACACATACATGCACACACACACACGCGAGCGCTCACACATACACACATGCTCTCACACACACATACACGCATACATACACGCACACATACAAACACGCGCACATACATGCGCACACACATGCTCACAGTTACACACACACACATACACACATACACTCATACATACACGCTCACATATATATACTCACATACAGTTAATTACTCGCACACACACATACACACATACACACATACATACATAGACGCTCACATATATACTCACACACACTTACACGTACACATACATACACTCACACCTATCTATCAAACAAATTATCAAATATTATTTACGAAATAGTAAGTATTTTCCTAAAGAAATATGTCACTTCCTCAATACATAAATTCGACTTTGGTGTTATACAAGGTGTGTCATTAAAAAACTTTACGTTAGATAGTTATTGCTGATATCTAGTGAAACATATCCACAAGTATGCTCCTGTTCAGTCTCTCTGTCTGCTAGAAATAGCAGCTAGAATTGAAATAAAGCCCATCATTAAGTCAGACGAATGAGACAAAATTTCAATTGATCTTTTCTTTGCTGATACAATTTACCAAGGGCAAGTCCTAACAGAATCCTCACCCTTTTTCCTGTTATGTATTTGATAAGAACGTCGAATGCAGAGAGGCGAGGCAGATGCCACAAAACATCTCGTACGGCCCTTTATTTATGACTAGCAGATTTACCCGGCGTCGCCCGGGGTTTGAAATTATGCTAAGAATATACAGCTAGGAAGTAAAAGAAGAAAATTATTTGTCCGCAACCTGTCAAAATAAGCAGAAGTCTTCAATAATTAATGCAAAACGAATATTTAGTGCAATCTTTGTACACATAAAACTATGCTGATAATGAAGGAAAACACTGAACAGGATGTAATTATACAAATGATTAAAGACAATATACGTTGCAAATCTGTAAAAAAAAACAGGCAGTTTTGCTAAAATACAAAACGTTGTAGTGAAAGCAGAGTTGTATACAAACAAAAAAACAATGAGAGTAGAATAAGAGAAAATCTATTCTTTGAGAGCATCCTTTGCTGTGTATGGTTAAATTTTGAACTTATAATCCAAAATATCCTGCATGACATATTCATTGGTATGTTTTGTAATGAGTAAGGGGAAGTTAAGGCAGAGCTGTAATAAGTTTTTTTGTTAACACTAAAGCACTTCAGGATAGACGGTATTCTTTGTTTTTCTTTTCGGAACAAACGCAAAGAGATTATCTCGACTGCCAACTCGTAAGCAGGCAACGCAGAATTGTCCATGCAAAAAGCAAGGTTCATCCAAGTGAATTCCAGTGACGGACAGAGAGTTTGACCTTGCGACTTGTTTATGGACATCGCAAAGGCAACACGAAGGGAAAATTGGGTTCGGCGAAAGGAGAAGGGAGTATCCACGCCTGATGTAGTCAGGCTAATTTTTGTTATTATCACATCCTCGGCTTTTCCACATCCAGATAGAATGGTAGCGTCAATACTAAGTGGAGACAGTTTTTTAACCACAAGGCGTGTACCATTGCATAGTTTTGGAGGAGTGATATTTCTCAGCAAAATCACTGGCGTTCCCTCTTTCAGAACCAATGTATTAGGAGTTAAACCAGGAAGATTTAAAGAATTTAGAAATTCAACTGGATAGTTGACCGCATCCTGTGGATCACATACAGTATCAATAGATTTATATATCCGTGGACATCCAGGAAGAATCCTGTTCAGTATGTTCCTTCATTGTCAAAAAATGTTGAATGTGTACAAATACAGCTGGAAGCATAGATAATGCCTGCCTCAAATGTGGACGAAATTACTTTAAAAATGTAAAAGCTGTAGGTCCCAATGGTTTGAAAGGAAATTCCCATAAGGATTGTTCTAAAAATAAACACACCATCATCAAAATCTCGTCAATTCGAGACTGCTGCGAGATTAGGCCCTTACCGCGAAAATTAACACTTAATATAGTGAAACAAGTTAAAACAACAAGTTTTTTTTAAACTTTGAAAGTGCAACAAACGA